>JANKKB010029477.1:0-24220 GCA_026225775.1 Bursera palmeri | reverse complement strand
TCATAATAGCCTCATATTATTACATTTGTGCATATATACCCCCACTGTGCTAAAATTTTATTAGGCCATTTACAACAGAAATGATAATATGTAAATATAGAAGTTTAACTTTAAAAAAGTTGAGAATCCAATAATTAATCTGATAATAATTAATGTCCAGTTAAGTACCATTAATAGGATCTTACTAAAAGGGGAAGTTTAAAGGCAATGCGATAATACCTTAACCTATAGCCGCCCTGACTGGTTAGATATCATATATATAAAGATAAAATGGAAGCTTAATGACTTTGTCTCTTACCTTGCCTTTTTTTAATACATTGTAGATATCTTCGTGATGCCACAACCGACTTCGTTTTTCTGGATCATCAGATTCTTCTCGAGCAATTTCTCTACCCATTTTTTGTAGCAAATCATGCATTATTATAGTGTCGTTTACTATGTTTATGAGACACTTATTAATGAGAATACTTAATCCAACCCTTATAGAGAAGCCCAAAGAATCAAAGATGTTTGTTACAAAAGAAGCTGCTTCCCCTTTAAAGAAACATGCAATATCTAGAAAGATTTCTCTGGTTTCATGATTTAATCCATTGTAACTAACCTTTAACACCTCTAGGATATCTTTATCAAGAGTTTTAATAGATTTCTCCATCTTACTTCTCCACTCATTCTTTGATCTGCCACATAGAGAAGTACCTAAAACTTTTAGAGCCAATGGAAGTCCTTTAGCATATATTAAGACTTTGTTTGATAGCTCCTCATAAGGTTTAGGTGGACAGTTTTGTCTAAAGGCATTCTTACAAAGAAGTTGAAGAGCATCATCGTTATTCAATCCCTCAACCTTGTATATAGTAGAGTCATCCACTACACAATTTCTAAGGATAAGTTTATTTCTTGATGTTACGATGATTCGACTTCCGGAGTGCAAGCGATCAAATATGTTGATTAACCCTTCTATTTGTACAAGATAAGTCACATCATCAAAAACTATAAGAACCCTTTTACTGTCCAATTTTTCTATTTTGGAAGAGAGTTCTTTTTGCAAGTGAGTTGGTTCAGGGCTTTTCTCCCATTCTTCTCTCATATTTGGAGCGAAGAAAAAACCTTCAAATTTGTGAGAGATTTGGTTACATACAGCACGAGTAATAGTTGTCTTCCCGATACCGCCGATGCCCCAGATTCCTATAATACGCACATCATCCAGCCCAATTTGCAACAAAGATATAACCTTTTCTATGCTAAATTGTGCTCCAACAAGGTCCTCATCATAACTTGAAGGCACATTTCTTAGTTTATCCCAAATATCATTGACAATACTTGTTATAAAGTCATGTTCACTCCAAACAAGTAGAAAACAGCAAACAAACATTTGTCAGCATAAATAAGAGACAGAGACAACATAATTTCATTCTAGTAGCTGATATATATAATAAAGATGTTTACTAATAAATGAGGCTATTTACAATCAAATTTATGCTTGAACAGATCTTGTTATTAATAAAATTTCTTTTTTCAGGCAGCAATTATTAATTTGGTCAGTATATCCACTTTTTGGTTAAAATTTTTATTACAAAATTATCCTTAGATCAATTTACAATTAAGTACAATACAATTTAATTAACTTAAATACTTTGTACTCTTCACACCCACCTACACACTACGCAGTACGCACTCATCTTTGGTAAAATTTTTATTACAAAATTATCCTTAGATCAATTTACAATTAAGTACAACACAATTTAATTAACTTAAATACTTTTTACTCTGTACACCCACCCACACACTACACACTCATCTTTGGTAAAATTCGAGGTGAGGCTATTTAAACCCTTAAAATTCTTCTATACACCTTTCTTATATAAATTTATAATATTAAAATGAACTTCGATAAAATTACTTTAAAAATATTTAATTCTCTATAAACTTTCTTCTTATATTCTAAATTGAACACACGCTGAAATTCTACATTAAAAATTAAATTTTGATTAAAAAACATAATCAGGAAAATAGAAATAAACAATAATAAAAAAAAGCTCATGGATTACATATAAAGACAAAAAAAATAATTAAGAATCTTGAAATTAAACCTTTGTTTTTAATTCATTAAAATCGAAAGGTAACTATTTGCACCCAAAT
Source organism: Bursera palmeri (assembly GCA_026225775.1). Classification (NCBI taxonomy): domain Eukaryota; kingdom Viridiplantae; phylum Streptophyta; class Magnoliopsida; order Sapindales; family Burseraceae; genus Bursera; species Bursera palmeri. Next base: position 22,084 of record JANKKB010029477.1, on the reverse strand, counting down.
TTTTTGCTTAAAACACCCATTTACTTTACTCATAAAATCCCCTTTTACTCCTCACACTCACTTTAATACTGAATATAATATTAAGATAAATTAATTTTCTAAATAAAGTTATTTACTAAGTTTACGCCCTAGTTATTTGATTAATATACTCCCTCCTTCTAAAACAACTATTACGCTTCTTTAACCTTCTTTATGCTCTTCTATGCCTCTTAGATCTTCTCTTCTTCTCAAACTCTTCATTTAAATCTTCTCTCTCAAAATCTTAAAAAAAAAANGTTCTATGCCTCTTAGATCTTCTCTTCTTCTCAAACTCTTCATTTAAATCTTCTCTCTCAAAATCTTAAAAAAAAAAAAAAAGAAAAGGTGCATTGAGCAAAAAGCCACACCCAAAGAACATTTTTATTCTTTGGTGGTTACCAACATTAAAATGCTGAGTTGATTTAATAATTTACCCAATAGAGTTATACTTGGTATTAAGGTGAATTCTAAGAGAATTAAAACTTACTTGTCGTCATTTATGTGGTATCCAGATAGACTGGCGGCTTCCTTCAAAGCAGCCTCCCACCTATTCGCCTGATCTGATCCCGCTTCAAAACGCTCCTGGATCTTCGCAAAAGTTTCCCCGAACTTGCGCTTCTGTTTCCTAACATGTGATGCATTTACTTTAAAGAAAACTGGTATTACGATCTGTCCTTTCGTTCTCCTGCAATCAAGTATCTGTTCAAGTTCTTCGAGGCACCATCTGGAGGCTGCATAACCTTTTGAGAAAATGATAACCGAAATTTTGGATTCTTTAATTGTATTCAAAAGAGAGGATGGAATTTCATCTCCTCTGGGAAGTTTGTTATCAATGAAAGTGCCAATCTTTTTGTCACACAAAGCTCCATAGAGGTTACTGGTAAAATTGTTGCACGTGTCTTCGCCTCTGAAACTAAGGAAAACATCGTGCGTCATCACTTGAGGAAGGGCAGGAGAAGAATAAGAAGAAGCCATGAACATCCAGAAGTGATGAGAGACACCAACACAGCACTGGATCAACAAAGTCTGCGAAGTAAACTCAACCAGCTCTTTTGATATGTTTATTAGAGATCTGCTTTCGGTGATTCATTACAAGGTCCCCATCCAAAGTCAGAAAAATAAATAAATAAATTTATTTCAGCAGAATTGAAGGAAAATAAAAGTCCAAAACTGTATAATTAAATAATGAACATTTATTCATATCACATAATGGACTTGGAGTTTAGACTGAGACCTTTATGAAAGGGGGAATTTACTCTGACCCCCAATTAGATTTTAAGAAAACACTTAACCCCACACTTTTTCTAAACTAACACTTATCTCTCAAAAAATTATCACTGTTTTCTCAAAATTAACACTTATCCCCCAAATATTTGGGGGGTAAGTGTTAGTTTTGAGAAAACAGTGATAATTTTTTAGGGGGTGTTAATTTAGTAAAAGTATGGGGCTAAATATTTTCTTCAAATTTAATTGGGGGTTATTGTCATTTCCCTTTATGAAAGTGTCAATCTTTAGAAAGAAGTCTTGTGTTGCTCCAAGCTAGCTTTACCTAGAATGCAGGAGCCTTAATTCATTTTATGCAAATGAGAACATTACATTTCACAAAACTCTCCACTAGAAAAATAAATGAAAATGAGAGGAAAAATAATGTAATACGTGAGGAAACGAGATATTCACCCGCACAGCAGAAAGCTGAGCTAGCATTGATCGGGCACTTGGCTGACGAGAAACTGAAGATCGATCGCTGATTTGCAGAGACTCTTCGGATCAGTAGAGGCAACGACAGTACAGAGCACTAGATCAAAAAACTCTTGTTCACAAACATATCAAAAAGTCTTGGTAAACGTTACTCAAAAGTCTTGGTAAACTTTACTCTTATCTGCTTTCGGTGATTCCTTGCCGCGTTGAAGAATGACCATTCAAAAGTTAACTTTGATACGAAAAGATGAAAATAATACTTTCCTGGAAGTTTCATCGCTGCTTCGCAGAAAGAAGATGGGCAGCCCTGTTGACTGAATTAAACATATTGAGTTAGATATTTTCACCCCTCTCAACCATGACCTTACACTTGTCTTTGTAAGATTTGCTGGGTGGGCGATGCAACCCCAGCATGTGCAGGCATCCATCAATTCTAATAGAAAAAAGAAATCAGTCTCTCGTTTCCTTTTTATTTCTCCTCTTTGACCCTTTTATAAGGGAATATTTTTTAGACCCTATCAAAATTAAAAAGTCTATCCATATCCCATTTAAATATAAAATTAACATTAATCTCTTAAAATTTAACTTCTATTAGTTATATTTAACGATACTATAATAAAACTCACAACTCAACATAAATATTAAAATACTTCTCTAATATACTAAAAAATAACAAATTCATCCTCTTAATTATAAAATCGTATGAAGACCTTATTTTTTATAATCTTTTAAAATTAATTAATATTACGAAGATATTATCGATATTTTATTTACTAAAATAATATAAAATATTTAACAATTAATAAAAAAGTTAAGAGAATTTATAAAAAAAAGATTATTTATTTATTAAATAATATTTATAAATATAGCTAATTTATTAAATAATTTTACTAAATTAAGCAAGTAAATTATTTATTAAAAACTAAATAATTTTAGTTTCATTATGAGAGTATTATTGATATTTTATTTATTAAAATAATATAAAATATTTAAAAATTAATAAAAATATTATAAGAATTTAAAAAATAATAAAAATATATTTCATTTACTAAGTAATATTTATAAATTTAACCAATTTATTAAACACCTTTAATAAATTAAGCAAGTAGATTATTTACTGAAATTTAAATAATTCTAGTAAATTTAAATAATAAAAATATATTTATTACTAAATAAATTTAGTAAATTAAGCAAATAAACTTTAGTAAATAATTTACTAAAAATTAAATAATTTTAGTAACTAAAGTTATTTAGTATTTATTTAGTTATTTGCTTAAATTATACAAAAATGATTTAGTATATGAAATATATATTTTTTATTTTTTTTATAAATCCTGTTAATATTTTTATAAATTTTTAAATATTTTATATTATTTTAATAAATAAAATATCAATAAATACATTAATAAAGTTAATTAGTTTCAAATGATTATAAAAAATGAGATTTTTATGTGACTTTATAATCCAGGAGATGAATTTATTATTTTTTAGTATATCAGAGAGGTATTTATTGATTTATCTTGAATTTTACTATAATACCAATAAATATTATTAACAGAAGTTAAGTTTTAAAGAATTAATATTAATTTTATATTCAGATGAGATGTGATCAATAATTTTATAATTTTTTAGAGCCTAAATGTAAATATCCCTCTTTTATAAGTCATCGAGTACACGTCTCAATTGACATTAATATTATGCATCTCCAACAAAAATAAATTAAATTTCATCAGAATCTAAGGAAAATAATATACCCTCATTTATGCTATCCAAAAATAATATAATTAATAACAAAAAATGATTAAACGTTGATTAAAAAATTAAAACTTCCCATAGTTACTATGAAAAAATTATAACAATAATGCTACTTTTCTTAGATGGAATTCCAAAATCAAAATCCTAAATGACTTATATACCCTTAAATACAATTCTAACTTTTTACATGATAAAATAGTAACTAAAAAACTTTTATACCCTTAAATCTAAAAAGGTTATAAAATAAAAAATTTTAATCACACTCCTCTTGTTCAAATGTCGGCATAACTTGCACAAAATTCTATGCGTTGGAGAATGACCATCCAAAAGCATAACTTTTGCGACGTTCTACGCCAACCGTCGGTTAGTTGATTTCTACTTCATTTTGTTTTGTAAATATTAATCGTGAAACATGTAAATATATTTTTCATTTTTCATTTTGAAACGAAAATTAATAAAAAAATTTGGCCAGATTCCTGCATCAATAAATATCATATGGAGCACCTGTAACATAATTTTGGTAATGGATATAAATAACAAAATAAATAAAATAAAAGAACTAAGTCATATAAAAGGAAAGAAAGACCTTGTGAAGAATTTCTAATAAATTGAGTTTGAGACAGTTGGCAAGATTTAATCTTTGTGGCCAACCGATACTTGCAATAGTAACTCTGATATTGATTCCAATGATAAGCAATAACGGGCATTTACATTTATACCTCCTGGAAGCTCTGGTAAAGAAACAAATCTCTTACAGTCGCCTAAGTTCAAATAACACAAATTAGAAAGGTCATTGATACTTGCTGGTATGCCCTCAAATTAATTTTCCATTAAATTGAACCCTCGTAGAGAGGATAATTGGCCATTATCACCAGGTAACTCGGCCAATTAACACATAGCCAACCCAAGACACTTCAAAGACCTCAAATCAGATAAAGGATCCGGCAACCAATTCAAACATCTCGATTTCTACATCTAGATAGAGATAATGAAGAAAGTTTGTTCAATTATAAAATGCTTGATGGTACTTCTCTTAAGCTACTACCCCTTGCTACAAGTGTCTTCAAAGCTTTCAAATTGCTGAAGCCCTCCGGTAACCTTTCAAGTTTTGAGCAACCATACACAGAAAGATATTTAAGAGATATACACTTACAGATAGTGCTTGAGAGACTTTTAAGCGATAAACAATTTGAAAGATCCAATCTAACTAATCTTGATTCATCTTCAAGAAAGGGTGATTTTTTAATGGCCGTTTGACTTAAATCTAACTCTTCCACTATACATGAGATTCTTGGAGCCTTCTTGAGTTTTGAACAGCCACTGAGAGTTATAGATTTTGCTGGAATATTGTCCGGAAGATATTCAAGGCTTAAACAATTTCTTAGAATCAACTTTTGCAGATTTACAGTTGCAGACAAATCTGGAATCACTTTTAGGCGGAGGGACGAACTGAGATCAATATGTTTCAATTTTTCAAGATCCTTTAAGAAAGGAAACAAACAACTAACTCAAATTAGCATCTCTTATAGTTACAATTTCCAACATAAAACTTAGCCATATAAATGTCAAGAAGTATTTACCTGGACACCATTCCAAAGTTGTTCAACTTCGCTGTCACGGATATCAAGTATAACAAGATCCTTCAATTCAAAATGTATTGGCAATGATTCGAGCGGGTAATTTTTCCAACTAAAGACCTTAGTTGAAAAAGATTGAAGTTCTTCAAAACCATGCAACTTATTTTCACCCCTAAATACGGCTAAGAACGGGTCCATGTTCTTTTTAAAGAAACCTAATCTCGTGCCATTTACTCCAAAGAACCTTAGCCTATGCATCTTTGAGAAAGCATGAGGATCTAATTTTATATCCTTTATTTTAGACATGTTCAACCATATACCTTCTATTTCGTCTCCCCCCTAACATAAACAAAATATGGTAAGTTAGCATCAAATTTTAAAAACTGAAACTAATTGTTAAGAGTAAAATACTTTCGAAAGATGTTTATTTTTCTTTAAACCCAATTTCTTCTCATAACATTTAAATATAAGACATCTCCCAGATCTACTTAATCCTTTTTTTTTTTTTTTTTTTATNCAATTTCTTCTCATAACATTTAAATATAAGACATCTCCCAGATCTACTTAATCCTTTTTTTTTTTTTTTTTTCTGCGGAGCTAATGCATAATCCCATTTTAGGTGAAATTCATTGATTAGGGCTTTTTAACATTAACAAAAATATCAATTAAAATTTTTGCATTAAACATATTATTTAAAATAAATTACAATTTAATACTTTAAGTAAGAAAATCGAGACAACAAAAATAAATAAATACTATGAATTCAAATATGTCTAATCAACAATTGGAAACAAAAAAAAAAGTAAAAAAAAAAAATTGAAAATTAAGTACAAGTATATCAAAATTCAACATACAATATATAAATCAAGCTATTATAACTTAATTTGTGTACTATAAATTTTAACACTTCTTTATGATAATTTATTCATTGCAATCCAAAGTGTAATTATTTTTAATCTTAACTCAGCAAACTTTACAACCCATTGGATTAGGATAAATGGATTAATATAAAAAATCATTAAAATTTAAGTAAAAAAATTAAGTTATAATGATTTAACCTAAAATATATAATTTTTTTGTTATACTGATGCTTCATCTAGATCTTCAAGATAAAACTATTTTTTAAAATACATTCTTAACTATGATATTGAGATAAGACATCAAGTGAAAATTTTAATTGAAGAAAACGAAACAATTGTTGAAATGATAATATGTAAATATAGAAATTTAACTTTAAAGTTGTGAATCCAATAATTAATCTAATAATGATTAAAATCTAATTAAATAACATTAATGGGATCTTAGTAAAAGGGCAAGTCTAAAGCACCTGAAATAATACTATACCTTATAGCTGCACCTACTAGCTAGATATCATATATATAAATATAAAATGGAAGCTTAATGTCTATGTCTCTTACCTTATCCTTTTTTAATACATTGTAGATTTCTTCATGATCATACAACCGACTTTGTTTACTTGGATATTTAGATTCTTCTCGAACAATTTCTCTACCCATTTCTTGTAGCAAATCATGCATTGTTATAGTGTCATCTACCATATTTATGAGACACATGTCAATGAGACGCCTTAATCCAATCACTGCAGAGAAGCCGAAAGCATCTAAGATGTTTGTTACAAAATAAGCCGCCTCCTCTTTAAAGAAACATGCAATATCTAGAAAGATATCTTTTTCTTCTTCATCTAATTCATAGAAACTAATCTTTAACACCTCTAGGATACCTTTATCAAGAGTTTTTTCAAATTTCTTCATCTTACTTCTCCACTCATTCTCATTTTTGCCACATAGAAAACGACCTAAAACTTTTAAAGCCAATGGAAGTCCTTTCGCATATATTATAACTTTGTTTGATAGCTCTCCATAAGGTTTAGGTGGGTAGTTTTCTCCAAAGGCATTCTTACAAAAAAGTTTAAGAGCATCATCCTTCTTTAATCCCTCAGCCTCGTGGATATCCACTTTACAACTAGAGACATCTGCTCTACAATTTTCAAAGACATGTTTATCTCTTGTTGTTATGATGATTCGACTTCCCAAGTGCAAGCGATCAAATTTTTCGATTAACTTTTCTATTTGTTCAAAAGTAGTCACATCATCAAAAACAATGAGAACCTTTTTACGGTAAATATTTTCTATTGCGGAAGAGAGTTCTTTTTGCAAGTGAGTTAGTTCATGGCTTTTCTCCCATTCCTCTCTAATATTTGGAGCAAAGAAAAAACCTTCAAATTTGTAAAAGATTTGGTTAAATACAGCACGAGCAATAGTTGTCTTCCCGATACCACCGATGCCCCAAATTCCGATAATACGCACATCATCCAGCCCAATTCCCAACATAGATTTAACTTTTCCCATGCTAAATTGTGCTCCAACAAGGTCCCCATCATAACTTGAAGCCAAATATCTTAGTTTATCCCAAATATCATTGACAATACTTGTTATAAAGTCATGTTCACTCCAAACAAGTAGAATAAAGCAAACAGACATTTGTTAGTATAAATGAGTAACAGGGACAACATAATTTCATTCTAGTAGCTGATATATATAACAAAGATGTTACTAATAGATGGGGCTATTTACACTCAACTTTATACTTGAACAGATATTGTTATTGACAAAATTTCTTTTTTCGGGCAATAATTACCTTAGATAAATTTACAATTAAGTACAATAAAATATAATTAACTTAAATACTTTTTACTCTGTACACCCACCTACACAACACAACCCATCTTTGGTAAAACTTGAGGTGAGACTATTTAAATCCCTAAAATTCTGCTATGCACCTTCTTTTAATAAAATTTATAATGTTAAAATGAACTTGGATAAAATTACTTTAAAAAATATTTAATTCTCTATAAACTTTCTTTTATGCTATATTGAACACACGCTGAAATTCTATATTAAAAATGAACTTTTAATTGATTAAAAAACATAATCAGGAAAATAAAAATAAAGAATAGTAAAAAAACAAGCTCATGGTTTATGTATAAAGAGAAAAAAATAATTAAGAATCTTGAAATTAAATCTTTATGTATAAAGACAAGCTCATGGTTTATGGAAAGGTAACTTATATTAGTTTTAAGGGTTTAACTATTTGTACCCAAATTTTTACTTAACACACTCATTTACTCATTAAATCCCCTTTTACTCCTCACACTCACTTTAATACTGAATATAACCTTTACTAAAATAATATTAAGATAAATTGATTTTCTAAACAAAGTTATTTAATTAATAAACTCCTTTCTTCTAAAACAACTATTACGCTTCTTTAACCTTCTTTTACTCTTATATGCCTCTTCAATCTTCTCTTCTTCTCAAACTCTTCCTTTAAATCTTCTCTCTCAAAATCATAAAAAAATAATAATAAAAAAGGTGCATGGAGCAAATAGCCACGCCCAAAGAACATTTTTATTCTTTGGTGGTTACTAACATTAAAATGATGAGTTGATTTAATAATTTACCCAATAGAGTTATACTTGGTATTAAGGTGAATTCTACGAGAATTAAAACTTACTTGTCGTGATTTATGTGGTAACCAGATAGACTGGCTGCCTCCTTCAAAGCAGCCTCCCACCTCTTCACCTGATCTGATCCCGCTTCAAAACGCTCCTGGATCTTCGCAAAAGCTTCCCCGAACTTGCGCTTCTGTTTCCTCACATGTGATGGATCTACGTTAAAGAAAACTGGTATTACGATCTGTCCTTTCGTTCTCCTGCAATCAAGTATCTGTTCAAGTTCTTCAAGGCACCATCTGGAGGCTGCATAACCTTTTGAGAAAATGATAACCGAAATTTTGGATTCTTTAATTGTATCCGAAAGGGAGGATGAAATTTCATCTCCTTTGGGAAGTTCGTTATCAATGAAAGTGTCAATCTTTTTGTTACGCAAAGCTCCATAGAGGTGACTAGTAAAATTGTTGCGGGTGTCTTCGCCTCTGAAACTGAGGAAAACATCGTGCTTCATGACTTGAGGAGTGGCAGGAGAAGAAGAAGAAGAAGAAGAAGCCATAACCATTCAGTACTAATGAGAGACACCGACACAGCACTAGATCAAAAAAGTCTGCGAAGTAAACTCAACCGCCTCTTTTAATATGTTTATTAGAGATCTGCTTTCGGTGGATCCATACAAGGTCCCCATCCAAAGTCAAAAAATAAACAAATTAATTTCACCAGAATTGAAGGAAAATAAAAATCCAAAACTGTAATAATTTATTCATATCACATAATGGAATTGTAGTTTAGACTGACACCTTTATGAAGGTACTTAGAAGGAAGTCTTGTGTTGCTCCAAGCTAGCTTTACCTATAATGCAGGAGCCTTTAATTCATGAAAATGGGAACATTAAATTTCACAAAAAATGAGAGGAAACATGAATGTTAATATGATGTAATACGAGAGGAAACGGGATATTCACCCGCACAGCAGAGAGCTGAGCTAGCACTGATCGGGCACTTGGCTGATGAGAAACTGAAGATCGATCGCTGATTTGCAGAGACTCTTCGGATCAGTAGAGGCAACGACAGTACAGTGCACTAGATCAACAAACTCTTGTTCACAAACATATCAAAAGTCTTGGTAAACGTTACTCAAAAGTCTTGAGTAAACTTTATTTTTCTCCACTTTCGGTGATTCATTGCCGCGTTGGAGAATGACCATTCGAGAATTCAACTTTGATGCAAAAAGATAAAAATATTCCTTTCCTCGGAAGTTTCGTTGCTGCTTCCGAGAAAGAAGACGGGCAGCCTTGTTCACTAAATTAAACGTATTGTTCCAAAAGTTAGATATTTTCACGCCTCTCAAGTCTCAATCATGACCTCACACTTGTCTTTTTATGATTTGCTGGGTGGACGGTGCAAGGCATACGCCTCCATCGATATTAATATTCTATTATATATCTGCACCTCCAACAAAAATAAATTAAATTTTAACACATCACTTATGATATTATCACTAAATCCAGGTAACAATTATTACTTAATTTCATATGGTATGGGATTCTAACTTCGGAATTCTATTTGTATTCGGGAGGAGATTGAATGGAACTACCCTTTGCTAAAATATATGGTTCAAAGTTCACTTTTAAAAACCTTTGGATCTAAAGTGGGAACCAAACCTCTATCGGCGCAAGGGATGCATCCCTTTGTGGTGGATGTCAAAAATTGGGCCTCAATTGTCACTAGTCCAACCTAAACTAAAAAACGGCCTAATGTCGATTTGTGAAGGATAGAGCCCTGATGCAAGGAAGATCAAGTACAAATAAAAGAATGAAGCATGTCGAATACGTGTGCAATGTAAAGGCGACATGTGACACATTATTGAATATCAAGCAACATGTCATACAAGATTAAAATATAAAAGACATGTAACAACGAGTCGCTGAAGCAATACCCATAATGATACAGTGAGGAAGCGGACTGTGCTTTTGCTAGGACTGGACAGTACTCCATGAGGAAAAATACAAATGATTGTATGATGATATCACATCGACCGACCAATATTGAACGATAAGAAATTACTTCAGCCAACTTGCAATATATTTAATTAATTATGAAATAGCTTGATTTATTAATGCTCAAAACATGATCTTGCATGTATACTCCTTTCAATGAAATGACGTGTTTAATGGCCCGCGCAAGTTGGACTTTTCTCTTGGAAAAATTTCAATAACCCCCCAATTAAATTTGAAGAAATCTTAGCCCCACATTTTTATTAAACTAACATTTATTCTTTAAATACCCTTAAAAAATTAACACTTACCCCCCAAATATTTGGGGGAGTAAGTGTTAGTTTTGAGAAAACAGTGATAATTTTTTAGGGGATAAGTGTTAGTTTAGTAAAAATGTAGGGTTAAGTGTTTTCTTGAAATCTAATTTGAGGGTTAGAGAAATTCCCCCTTTTCTCTTAGGTATCTGCTTATGTTAATTAAATAGCTAAATGACTACATCAGTCATTTTGCTTTTTTCAAATTAATTAACATGCACCAGCATGCACTAGCCATATCTGCAAATTTATGAACGTTATAGTAATTGTGCATGATATCAAATTCATAACAACTGCAACCACTTTGTTTTTCAAAAGCTTGCTGGGTAACGAATCTTTCTGTTTCTGTTGTAGGTGCAGCGTATTCCCGGAATCAACCTCTTTATGCGTTTTCGCTTAACTACTGATGAGGTCTTTCTGAAGCATTATCCCTCCAATAAGGAAGCTAAAAAGTCAAGTACTGATATTGAATTTGCATCCATTACTACAAGTTTCTTTAGAGTTAGTGCATTAGGTCTTTGTTTTACTGCAAGTTTAGGATTTGCATGCGTAATTCAATGATTTAAAACTGCAGAAATGAGGTTGATTAGAAAATTAAGGCTTAAAGTGCCATGGGCATATACTTCAGATTAACTATAATTTAGCACGGCATCAAAACATAAATTCTTAAACTTGAGTAGTATCAATTCTATTTTATCATTATCTGGATATGAGTTTGAAAGTTTATTTTTTTGGACGTCTCTTGTAACGAAAGACTTACAAAAAGGGGGTATTTAATCTCAACCCCGTATTAAATTTTTTAGTCAAGCCTAATATCCTACTAAATTGAAACTAACACAGACCTCCAATATTATAGTACCGTTAGTTATATTTAATAGTGCTATAGTAAAAATTTAAGATAAATATCATAAACACCCTTATGATATATCCAAAATAATAAACTCATCTCTTTATTATAAAATAATATAAAGACTTCATTTTTTATAATTCTTTGAAACTAATTAATATTATAAGGGTATTCTCGATATTTTATTTATTAAAATAATATAAATATTTAAAAATTTAATAAAATTTTATAAAAATAATAAAGATATATTTTATAAACTAAATAATTTTTATAAATTTAAAAAATTTACCAAATAATTACAAAATCATTTTACTTATCAAAATTATTTAGTTTTTATTAAATTATTTATTGAAATTTACTTGCTTAATTTACTAAAATTATTTAATAAATGAAATATATTTTAATTACTAAATATATTTCATTTACTAAATAGTATTTATAAATTTAAATAATTTACTAAATAATTTTAATAAAATAATTATGATAGCGCTTTTCCTATAATGATAAGGTCGAGTTTACTAAATAATATTAATAAATTAAGCAAGTAAATTATTTACTAAGAATTAAATAATTTTAGCAAATTTAAATAATAAAAATATATTTCATTTACTAATTATATTTGGAGATAAGATTTTAATTTTTCGACGTGTTTTTATTGGTTTGCTCCCAATGATTGGTAAATAACCCCTAGTTATATAGTAAGAAAATCGATGATAAAATGATTTGATCTGTTAATTCGGTCAGTGGGACATTTGTGAACTTATCAATTTATTAATCGATTATAAATTAAAAAAAATTGAATCTAATTTAATTTGAAAACACCTCGAGATTAAAAAAAAATTATTTATTCACTTCTATTTTAAAGTATAAGTTAGCAACACTTATTTTCAATTATTTTATTTATTTAATGAAAATTAACCATCGATTTGATAACTAATTTTTGTATCAAGTGTTGACATCAACCGTTATAAAACGAGGTATTTACTTACTTATTTTATTAAAATTATTTAGTAAATTATTTAAATTTATAAATATTATTTAGTAAATTAAATATATTTAGTAATTAAAATATATTTCATTTATTAAATAATTTTAGTAAATTAAGCAAGTAAATTTTAATAAGTAATTTAATAAGTTTCAAAATATTATAAAAAATGGAGTATTTATATTATTTTATAATCAAAATATGAATTTGTTATTTCGAATATATCGGAGGGGTGTATATGATATTTATCTTGATTTTTACTATAATACCGTTAAATATAACTAACAGTACTACAGTATTAAGGGGGTCAGTGTTAATTTAATATTTAATGGGATGGTCAGTGTTAATATAATATTCAGTGGAATGTTTATCTTTCTTTTCAAATGTAATCAACTTTTAGATTAACACTTTGGAAGCAAATAACACATTAACTCATCACTCAATCTCCTAGATATATCATGCAACATCATGAAAATACCTCTATTTTGGCATGCAAGATATCAATATTGGTTTGCACTAATCACATGGTGGGTCTTACGGGAGGCCTGAATTGTAGCTAGCTACCTCTCTTTCTGTCGGCATGCACATAAAAAGCTCATTAAAGCATCTGCAAACAGAAGAAAATATATTGGTTCTGAATATAAAACAAAAAAGGAGAGAGATGAAGCATGAATTTGCTTCAACGAGAAAATGTGTTTTATCTTATTAGACAATCCTTAGCAGCTACTACCATCGCATATTCGCATCCATAATGAATATATATAAGAGAGAGAATTTCTAAGCTGGGACTCATTGTTACCCTACTTCTTTTAACACAAATTTATTAAGAACTTTATATAATAAAACTGAAGGTTAGAAGAGTTCTTGAATGTAGGGCTCAATAAACACAGTATTAAACTCTTGGAATGGTGGGTGCATCTAAAGATGGCAGTGGGTCAGGTCAAGTCTGGGTCGGCCTAGCCTAGCCCATTTTTTGGCCTGGTGTACATGCTACAGTGCAGGCCTGGACTTAGGTAGGCCAAGCTCAGGCCTAGGCTTTAGGCCTGCAGGTCGGCCTGGTACTATAACAACTAAATTTTTTATTTTTATAAATTAAAAATTATTTTAAAATTTAAAAATAGTAAACATAACAGGTCCTGTAGCCCTGGTTCAAATAGTGTAGGCCTTGGGCCAGACTTAAACCCTTAATTTTTTTTCAAGGCCTGGTCTGGCCTAGCCTGACACTATTTGAGCTTGGCCTGACCCATAGTCCTGTCAAGTCTACTCAAAATAGGTCGGGCCGACCTAACCCAGCCTTTTGCCATCTCTAAGCGCATCGCAGCTCTGTCGTTCCAGAAGAACCACATATTTTCTGCTATTAGAAGTCACGTTTGGTGGCTCTCACTTAAACGTCTCTATAGAAATGTTTCAGAGTTCGTAACCAGACGCAAAATGGAACAGTATACATGTACGACTAGCTATAGGTGCTTGGTTTAGAAGAGCCTCTTAGCTGCAATTTTTGCGCTAAATGCAATTCATCCACATATCAAGACAAGCATGTCCTGAAAAGCACACAGCATAGCGAGCATGTGAACACTATTGAAAGGTTACTGAAAAAGAGAATCTCAAACTTTTTAGACAGATTGTCATTGATTGATTAAACTTTATTAATCTGATTGATCAGGAGACGTTACATAATCAATACACTTGCATTCCTGCGTGCGTGCTTGCTGGCACACAGAGTGTCGAGCAACAAGACGAGTAGGTGGCTTAATTTCAAGACATTCAGATATTTCTTGATATGAATCCACCTAACTCCACCTAAAAAGCTAGTTTAAAAGTGAAGGGTTGTGAACCCATATATATAACACTCAAGACCACCCTTACTAACCGAAACTGATACCCCTTTAAACTGCACGTCTCGTGCAGAGAACCGTGTAGATAGCCTACCGACCATACAAGGAGAATCGTGTAGATAGCCCACCGACCATACAAGGATACGTGGCTTTGATACCAAATGATATGAACCCACCTAACCTCACCTCAAAAGCTAGCTTAAGAGTGGAGGGTTGTGAACCCATATATATAACACCCAAGACCATCTTTGCTAACCGATGTGAGACGCATCATTTCTCCAATGTGATTGTGAATTGATAAAATTTGTAAGAATAGAGTTTATCTGATTTTTTTTACAAATGTTTTGAATTCGATTAGTGCAACTTTTTCTGGTTCATAGTAAGATTAAGACGGCATTGCAGCTTGTACAAGTTCCGCAACTACGTGACCTACCAGAGATCTTATCAATTTTTTTAAAAAAGCAAAGCCTTCGACAAGCAAATCGCTTTACAGAGCCTCAAAAATGTAAGCCAATTGCCACCACAAAACCCTCCCTCTTTTGTCGTGAGTTGTAATCGATGGAGCTCAAGTCCTTGTCACATTTTCTTTCACTTTCTCGGAACAGGGAGAAAATTTTGGTCACCCGCTACAATGAATTCTCAATTTTCCTGGAAAATGTTATCAAGAACAGTAATTGCATTAGAAATCTAGCATGTATTTATCTTATTGATAAATGATTTTGATGTGACATCTTAACCAATTCATGATATTGATATAGATGGCGACCCAGTTGCAATGTTTAATGAATAAACAAAACAAAATCAATATTACACCCATTTTAGAATTTTAATTTCAAAGCAATTTGTGAGCCCTTGGATTCGAACAATCCAAGTGCTCTCTGTAGCGTTCCCATCACTAACGTTGATGTGCAAAAGTTAATCTAATATTTTATTATTTTGTAGTTTTATTTTTTTGAATAAACAAATTCATGGCGCATCTAAGCATGTGACACCTCAACCATCTTATATAATTCAAAGAACTTATCTTTAATATAAGAATAACAATAATAAGGAAAGAAATAACCAGAGATACGACCAATTTGGCAAATGTGGCAGCATGGCTTGGAAAATTTGGAGAATGCCTTTGTCAATTCAAGGATTCATAAACATCCAAGGGGACCAATGCTGTCGGCCCCATGTTTTGTGGAGCGAAAAATTCAATGGACCTGGCAAGATAAAGGTTTTCATTGTTGGGCCGGAAAGCCCAACGTTTCCATATGCATACCCGGACCATACAAATAAATTCACCTCAAAACCTCTCATTATGAAACTAAAGAAAATTATATTTCTTCTTTTACCCCATTTAATTTTTATTTTTCTTATAAAACCCCTTAAATGTCAAATATATACACTCCATTTTATTCATAAAACATAGATATTTTAATAGATGAGAGAGACAGATAAATAATAAACTTTTTATTGTGAAGTCTTCTTAACATGAATATGGTTTTTTACCATTTTAAGAAATCAAATTTATTTATTTTATTACTCAATTCTTTTTATTTTTCCTGTAAAATGGCAAGTTAACGGTAAATATTTACTGTTAATTCTTTTCATATCTTTACCATGTGTTTTAAGGATCTATATTATATAACTATTCAATTAATCATGTTAAAAAATTTTAGCCCTAATCAACCTACTTATTAACCTATTTAACCTTTTGTACAAGTTGAACTTATTTAATAAAAGTTAATTCATGTAACTCACCATTTCAAATATTTTTTCTAATAAATTAAATAAGACATACTGAATATATTAAATTACTAAAATGGATTGATATGACATTTATTACTGTTAGAATAGTTGGTATCACAATCATTTAATATCAATCTTAATCTAATCTATCAACTTTATATTATATTGAAGGTATTTAGATTAGGAATTTATAAAATAAAAAACAAAGTCATATGAATAGAAATTATTAATTTCAATGGTACAGCAGAAACCAGTAGATCCCATTGAGGCTTCACCATCTTTTGCAATAGATTTTTTTAGTGAGAGCAGGAATTTATCAGCTCTTTTCATCTCTATGAAACCAACAAGAAAAACAGAGATAAGACAATGTTCTTCACAGCACAAAGAAACTAACAATTCTGCACTTGATCAATTCTTATTCACAATTGAATGCCTTATTTTTACAACAAGGGGACTATTGACAATCATGTCGAACAACTAATTATCTCCTGGTACTGTGGAAGGTAGTAGTACATTTCATATTATCAATGTCAAACAAAGAACTATTAAATACCATAGACAACTTCAACAGAGAATGACACAAATTAGAAATGTCTTTGATACTTGCTGCTATGCTCTAAAAATTGTTTCCCGATAAATTTAACCCTCGTAGATGTTATGAAATAGACTCACGCAGCATAAATTTGAAATGGAAATAACACAATAAAAAATAAACAATGGGCAAAGGATTTACGTGGTAAAACCCTCTTTTNATTGAGGGAAACCTCCACGGGACAAAGAAAGGATTTTATTAGACTTCAGAGAATAAAGGAAAGAGATACAAAATGGGATACAGAAAAATGGGATACAGAAAGAATGTGATACAAAAAATGAGAGGAGAAGCTCTCTATTTATAGGAGAGCTTCTCCGCGTTATTTAAATAACACTGGGGTCCACGTATTTTAATTTTCCACGCGTTCCGCCGAAAGCCACCGAATTCTCTTTTCTTCTTTTCCTTCTTTTCTTTCTTTCTTGTTTTCTTCTTCTCTTTCTTTCCTTTCTTCCTTTCCACCGAAATGCTCTTTGGCGCTTTGTATAATTTTCTTCTTTCTTTTTATAGTGGGGCCCACCTGCCTCACTTTTTCCTAACAGTAGAGAGGATAATTGGCCAATATCGTTAGGTAACTTTGCCAATTGACAGTTAGCCAACCTAAGATAATCTTTGAAGTTTCAAGCAACCATCATCAGAAAGATATTTTGTAATTAGGAGATAAATAAATTTAACCAAAATTATATAAATACGTCTAATATTATAATATAAATTTTAAAAATAAGAGATTACCGTATTACTCTATTAAAACATATAAGTAATTAATATAAATTTTCTTTATTGTTATAACAAATATTAAAAAGTTTGTTATAAAATTTTGAAATTAAATAAAAAAGTGAGAGATTTTTATAAAACATATATAATTTATATAAAAAAAAGTATCATTGACAGCTAGGTCAATCAATTAAAATAAGTTTCTCTATCTAAACACTAACAATCTTCTGGGTACTTTTAATAGTAGTTCTTCATTTCAATAAATAATTTAAAAAGTAATAAAATATTATCCACGATATTGTAAATTAGTATTTTAGAGTACAATTATTTACAAATAATCTTAATTTAAAAAAAAATCATCACTTCTGTAAATTTTAAATTTTTTATAAAAAATCTTAGAATTGTTCTAATTGCCTCGTCATATTGCTTAAAGTTATTTGAAAACTTTTAGTAATATTTAATTTTTTAAAAATTATAATGTTTTTAATTATCTAAAACTATTTTAATCATATAATAATATTCTTAGATTTAAAATTTAGAAATAAGATGATCATATACTTTATAAGTCATATTTATCTCTAATGTTTAACTATATAAATTATACATTTAAAGGGACTTCATATTATAAGGTTAAAGAGAAGGTTGATAATGGTTGACCCTACCCGATCGAAACCATCCCTCATTAATTTGATATATACGGTTAGGTTTAAAGGTGTTAATAAAGATTGGCTAAATAGTAGTTCTATTCAACACCTACTTTTGAATTCGTTAGACCCTATTTCTAAGTTTACCCCATTAAAATGTTTAAATTGATATTATTTTTTTAATTAAAACCCATTTAATTTTCAAATTAACCTTTTATTATATAACTATTGATTACCTCTAAATGGTATTTGGCTTTTAAATAAATATTAAATATAATAATTTTCCTTTTCATTTTAACTTAATTGCATTAAAGAATGATGTACTTTTAAGGATTTTGTCTTTTTGGTAATTTTATTTGAGGATAGAATAGTAAAAAAAAGGTGGGGTAAGTTAAACCAAACAAAAATGAGGATTGAAAAGAACTACACTTTGCTAAAATATATGGATCAAAGTTTACTTTTAAAAACCTTTGGATATAAAGCTGCTAAGCAAACCCCTATAGGTGTTAGAGATGTACCCCATTGTGTTGGATGTCAAAAATGAAACATCAGCATCCAAATTAGTCCTAAATTCCAGCTTTAATATCCTGTACGCTAACAAGAGAAAATTACTTTTTGACTCTCGAATTGAAGTATTGGTAATGCCTGTATAACTTTTGAGTGTTAAAAGAAAGAAATTTCATAACATGCTCACAGTGATGCTCCGTGTAGAAAAACTTGATGCGAAAGTTTATTTAACTAAATTCGTTTTCCACCTTGAATCAAACAACCCACGTGTACGTTGAGATTCTATCACATCGGCCTACCAATATTGAACGATTAAGAAATTACTTCAGCCAACTTGCAATATATTTAATTAAACTATGAAATTGATTAGTGCTGAAAAATGATCTTATATGTGTACTCCATTCGATGAAACGACGTGTTTAATGGCCCACGTAAGTTGGACTTTTCTCTTAGATATTTGTTCATGTTAATTAAATAGCGAAACGACCACATCAGTCTTGTGCTTTTTCCAAATTAATTAACGGGCACCCGCATGCACCAGCTATTGGATTAAAAAAAAAAAAAATCAAATTTCGATATTTAGATTAAAAAAATAAAAAAACCCCTAAGATTTTAGATAAATTTTAATGGAGACTCTACGTTAACAAAATTCTAGTTGGACATATAAAATACTAACTAAATGAACTATATACCCTCAGATACAATTCTAACATTTTACATAATATTAATAACTTAAAAACTAATAATGATTTAAAAAAAAAACACTAATATGAATTTTAATAAAGAGAACTTCTTGTAAACAAAGTTATTGGAAGCAAATATAATTTGTATATTAGATGCTAATATGAGTTCTTTGTATATAAGGGTATTTGAAAAGTGACCCAAATTAGGGAACTTCGTTCAATTTTGACCTATTTATAAAAAAAAATTTACATTAAGATGAATCATCGAGTGCTTAGAATTATCTGTCAAACACCATTACAAACGTTACTAGATGGTGTCGAGTGGTGACGTCCAACAATCAACATAGTCTATTAGATACTATCCGATATTTTTTACCGCATAGGCATAAAATAAATGGTTATAACGTCAAAAAATTTTAAACACACTCCTGTATTTTTTTTCATTCCTGTAATTTTTTTTATATAAATGAAATAGAAAATATATGAAGAGAGAAAAAAAAGTCAAAAGAGTGATGAAAGTTACTTGTCTTCGTAATTTATCCTTCTTTCACTAATTTTAACAATTTTTTCCTAAGAGTAAGATCATTGTTCATATTCCTCGAAAACTAAGAGTAATCTTTGATAATAGGTCTTAGTTCAAGGTGACGAATGGTATTTGCCCCTACTAAAATATTGGTCTTTAGCAATAACTAATTTTGAGTGAAGCAATACATTATGGACTTGTAGTTTAGACTGACACCTTTATGAAGGTAATTACAGAGAAGTCTTGTATTGCTCCAAGCCAAGCTAGCTTTACGTAGAAATAGAATGCTGGATATCAACAAAGTCTTGTTCACAAACATATCAAAAGTCTTGGTAAACGTTACTTAAAAGTCTTGGTAAACTTTACTTAGTCTCTGCTTTCCGTGATTCCTTGCCGCGTTGGAGAATGACTATTCAGAAGTTCCAACTTTGATACAGAAAAAAATATTCCTTTCCTGTAAGTTTCATTGCTGCTTCGGAGAAAGAAGATGGGCAGTCTTGTTCACTTGTCTATGTATGATTTGCTGAGTAGGCGGTGCAAGGCTTTACATAAACGACCCCGGTATGTGTAGGCAAACGCCTCCATCGATATTAATATTCTGAGTTGCTGCCTCAATTTTCTGCGAATAAGAGTTCTGTGCCACTGCATTTTCTGCTTGTCAGTTTAATGCAGCTTCAGCATCAACAAAAATTAATTAAATTTCACCAGAATTAAAGTAAAATAATATACCCTCGTTTGTGCTATCCAAAAATAATATAATTAATAACGTGATTAAAAAATTAAAACTTCTCATAAGTGATTTGTTGACTTATAATTACAACGAAATAATTCTAACAATAATGTTATTCTTTTCAAATATAATTCTAAAATTAGAATCCCAAATGATATAAAATTAAGTAATAATTGTCAATTAGATTTAGTGATAATATCATGAGTGATGTGTTAGCTCTTTGTGTAGAATTTTGAGATCTGTAGCACTACTCTTATTTTAAATATAATTTGTAAAAATTTTTAAGAATAAACGGTAAGAAAATCAATATAAACTCTAAATCTCAATTAAACTCTAATACCACTTATAAAAAAATAACGCGAACTTTAAATCTTAATTAAGCTTTGATATTACTTGTAAGGAAAATATACTAGCTTTGATACCACTTGGTGAAGAAAATTATAAAAAAATATTATAACATCAACATTGGTAAAATTATAATAACGCAAAAAGACAAAATATTTAGCGTTAGCTGAATTCAATTTGTTTTGAAGTTTGACATATAAAATAGTAACTAAATGACTTATATACCCTTAAATATAATTCTAACTTTTTACAAAAAAAAAATAATAACTTAAAATCTAATAATAATTAAAAAAACACTGAAATAATTTTAATGAAAAGAAACTTCTTGGAAGCAAATATGATTTGTATGGTAGATGCTAATACGAGTTCTTTGCATAGGAGGATTTTTGAAAAGTGACCCAAATTAGGGATTTTGTTCAAATTTGACACATTTTCTGAAAAATTTTGATATCATGAAGCTCTATTATTAAATTAATTTATAAGTTATGATGAATTTAATTTGATATTAAAATACTCTTAATTTTCTCTCCACTATTTTGGGTTTTCATAGGTTACTTCATATACTTATATATATAGGAATAAGAGGATGGAGTCCCTAATTTATTCCATTGTGGTGCTATCGCTTAAGGTTAGAAGGCTCATCCTCCATCAATCTTCTCTTCAATTCTTGCTATAACTGAAGGTTAGTCATTTTTTGAGCCATTTTTCCTATACCTAGCATGTTATTCGGGTTTGATTTAATTCATATTGTGTTTATTTGTTTTTTGATGAATCTGCTCGTATGCATGGAGTGTTTCATAAATAAATAAAATTTATGTTGCCAATAAGGTTTGAACACGGACCTCTTTAAAGAAGTTATGTCTTTTAACCAATTTAGCTTTGTTAATTTTTGTGTTCATTTTAATTCTGATTTGGCCCTTTTACTTGTTAGGCTGCTGGCAGGTTTCGGCCTATTTGGTGTGCCTCATGGGTTATTTGGGCTTGTATAAAGTTTTATTATTAAGGTCCATGATTTATGTTTTAGCATAATATATTATTTAAGATATGGGACAATTTCAAATACTACCCTCGTGTTTTGGTCTAATATCAGGCGGAAAGCAAGTTTGGAATTTTAATCAACA
>JANKKB010029476.1:0-24124 GCA_026225775.1 Bursera palmeri | reverse complement strand
ATTCACGTTTGGTGGCACAACACCTGTTTGTCTTTTTCCCCAAACCAACTCCTTCCTCACACCATTCCATGCTTGTGCCCTCTTGCCACATCCCTTTGCCCACACAGCCCACCCATGCTGCCCACGCCACAAACATCGACTCAGCCTGCACAAACTGTCCCCACACACTGGCACCCCGGCAGTCACTCCATCAAGAATTGAATTCCATCCACAATGTGTTACAAATCCTCCCATTGCTTCATGATCAAATATCAACACTTTCGGCTTCTCACTTGACCATGAAGGGAAGAGAGAAGAGGAAGGGAGATTTTTTGGTGCTCACGGTGGCTTGTTAGAGAAAAATAAAAATTTTTTTAGAGAGAAGAAGATGGGTATTTACGTTATTTGATTTTTCTTTTTTGTATCTGTTAAATTTTATAACGTCTGTTACAAATTTTGGGGGATAAATGTTAGTTTAAGAAAAATATAGAGTTGAGTGTTTTTTGAAAATCTAGTTGGGGGGCCAGAGTTAATTCCCCGTTATTTTTGCCTTGTATAAATTGTATTTGATCGGAACAATTGATGACACTTTCGATTTCTTCTCTCTTCTTAGAAGCGTGAAGAAAACTGTTCGTTACCCGGTCCAAGATCACGTATTTAGCGGTTGAAATTGGGATGGGCCTAGATAGTGCCTTGACAAGCCCGGAACTGGTTCTCTGAGAGGCGCAATAAAAATGTACTCCAATGGGCTTTTTCTAGAATCAGAAACCCACTATTTCAGTTTCTAAACACCTGAACTTTACAAGAAAGAAAAGCTCTGAACTGGTTGTCTGGTTCTGTGTCTGTCTGTAAGAAATGGTTGCATTACTTTCATTATATTTTCTGCCATTAATTTTTTAACAGAGTTGACACCATTAAATATTCTGTAGAGGTTATGCTGGCAGCGAATGGCATTGTCAGAGAATAAGTCATATAATTAACCATTTTGGTAGCGTGAGAAATGATGATGAGGTAGTTTTCTGAAAGTCTTCCGTGTCTTCAAAGATCGTAATTCATAAATAACCTTAAGCAATAGATTACTGATGTAGAGATTTGAGCAATTTATATGATTAGATTCAACCCCAAATGATGGTATACGTATGAAGGTCGCATCCTGTCTGGACAACATAGAAGCATTTTGATGTTGCTAGTGCGTCATTTCTATTTATAATCAATCAATAATGTAACCTTTGTATTACTCTTTATTAAATGAATTAGGACAATGATAAGATATTTTCGGGACTGTCGGAAATCTCACAGCATGACAACAAATGCAAGCCTGGAAGGATTCTCTTCTCTATTTATAGTCCGTGTAGAAGGTTTTAAGTGAACAAGTCCTTGAAGATCGAATTATGTATTTCTAACCACATTGGTGATCTATAGAAAGATGGAAGCATTTTTTGGAACTTCTAAAGCTAAGGACCATGTTCGTTCGATTAGCTTGCCCTACCTAACTCATCCTTTAACTAAAAGTGTTGCGGATCAGTTGCACAGGTTGAGGGCATCACAACAATCATCAGTGTGCCACAAATTGGGTGGTCTCAAAGAATTATACGAGCGTCTTGATGATTTGCTCTAATTGCCACTCACCCAACAGGCGCTCTCACATGAACGACACAGTGAAATGTGTACAAGGCTGGTTGGATGGATCTCTTAGGTTACTGGATATGTGTGGTGCTCTACTAGAGACGTTTTCTTTCAGAAGAAGGAATGTGTAAAGGAGCTTCCATCATCCCTCCGGAGAAGAAGAAGTGGAGAGTCTAGTCTGGAAAATGAAGTCTCAGCATATATGATCTCTAGAAAGAAACTGAACAAAGTGGTCTCTAAGCTTTTTGGGAATCAGAAAAGAATGGAAAAGAATTCCGTATCAGCTCTCCTGGAGAAAGACTCTGACCTGGTAGCTGTGATTAGCATGCGAAGAGAAGTTAAAGGACTTAGTTTTACAGTGTTTGAGTCCCTCTTGTCTTTCCTTTCTCAGCCAAAGTCAAGATCAAAGCCCAGCAGCTGGTCTCTAGTTTCGAAATTGCTGCATTCAAAACGTGTATCATGCGTAGATGTTGATGTCAATGAAGTAAAGGAGATTGATTCTGAACTGCTTATCCTGAAATCAAGTATATCAATCTGGCGCAAATACAAAAAGTACTAAAGGGACTAGAGGCCTTTGAATTGAGCATCCAGGACTCTGAGAAGGAGTTGGAATGTGTCTTCAGACAACTGGTGAAGGCTAGAGTTTCTCTTCTCAACATTCTTAACCACTAGCCTCATCTATGTATCAATAAAGTTTTGATCCAATTGTATATGTGCCACATACATAGAAAATGTATAAAAATCAATATATATACTTAGGTTAAACAAAATTATCTTTGTCTGCATTCTCTTATATTCTATCGGTATTTCGTGCTTAGAAAATTCATAATTCAGTATCTGAGTGAGTTTCTTAAGCGTATTTTTTAGTAGTAAATTTATTGAAACCTGATTTCAACGTTCACCTTCACATTGACCAGTAGTGGATCATACACTTGTAACGTGAACCTAATTTTTCTTAACTTAATTATGGGGATAATTTAGCAAATATGAACTCTGTTCATAACCAATTAATTTTACCTTGATGGTTCATATTGTGTTAGTTTTAGGGCTAACTAAAAGTTTCATGCCATGATTTTCTTCGATAACATGCACGCCCTAATTATTGTGGATCAATAAGAGAGGGAGATCATGAATTCAAGAATCAAAATCATACGCACGGCCTGTATCCATTGTTGAAATCTAGACGTTTATCGTGTGACGGAGAAGCTAAAGCCACTCAATTGGAGAAAATAGATAGTGAATTGAGTGTTCTGAGGTCAAGCAAAGAAGTGAATCCAATACAAGTGCAGAAGGCATTGAAGGGATCAGAGGCGCTAGAGTTGAGCATCCAGGAAGTAGAGGAAGAACTGGAATGTATCTTCAGACAAATAGTGAAAACCAGAGTTTCCCTTCTCAACCGCTAGAAACAAATTTTGCTTAGATGAAGTTGCTTCACTGCATATCTAACGGCATCCTCGAGTTTTTGATGAGGAGCACTGCCAGCGGCTTTTTTGTCCATTTATTTTGTGAATGGAAGAGATACATATGGTTTCGTTGTGTGTTTTTGCTTATCGCAAAAAGCAGTCAAACTCTCTTGTATGGGATCTAATTACTGATTGTAATTTGTTGTTAACATGATTTTACTCATGGCAGTTTGAACTTTCTGGTCTATTGCGTCCTTCAACGTCAAAGCAAATATACATTATACATGTTGAATGAATTGAGCCATCTAAGGCCAAGCAAGAAACCTGACCATATGAACTGTGTTGTAAGCTATCAAGATTCCTCTTAGTTTTGACAAATATTAAAACGGAATTCATCGGAAGTTGGGCAATGTATACATGCAACCAAACTATATTTTTGGAAGCTATTATATTTGATCAATTTGAGCATCCTTTTGTGAGAGACATGTTAATAAAATACAGCAGCTCCATGCATGCAACTATATTTTATATTATATGATGTTATTTATAATGGATGTTACGGTCCAATATTATGCAACAGTGATGAATCATCTGCTGAATTATTGCAAATTATAACACGAAAGCCAACGGGAAATTGGAATAATGGGATTAATTCCTTTTGTCTCTCTAAGTCATCAACATTGACTTGTTAGTCTCAGTGACCATATGAACTGCTCTTCTTTTTCTGTAATTACTAAAGCATTTGATTTGTTGTATGATGGAACTTGATACAATGGATTCTCTCTGTTAAGAGAACAAAAATACATTTCCGCTCGATGGGGGTTGGAGATGCATGTTGCCTACCTCGAGCTAACACCTTGATTGGCGGCTGACGTGAAAAATCATATTAGAATAATTGAGTCTATTGCTTATACAATGAATTGTTAAGATGACGCAATTAATTATAAGCATCTAAAATATATTAATTAAGCTCAAGTGCCTTCATAATCCTCGTCCTCTGCTGTGCTAAATTGATATATATTGTTGCGAGTATACTAATGCAATAAGCATGGTGTCATTTCTGTCGGGCGGCACAGTACTGACAGGCCACTCGTGCGCATAAAAAAAGTCCCAATAATTCAACTATAACGTAGCACTGCTGAGTGCTGACACTATTGTTGCAAGATTCACAGCATGACAGCGAGAGGATGGAAAACTTTTTAAGTCCTCAAATGTTTCTTTATAAAATTAAGAAATTAGAAAGATGATTTACTTCACTTAATTGACCCCGTAATTTCAGCAAGTTGACACTGGCTATTGCTAGATTAAACGGAGCACAAGGCTGTCATGATTCTTCCTGTTGTGGCAAGCAAATTATACTTTAATACTTTACATACATAAATTGAAAAGCAAATTATGCACATAATTGTCAACTTGGCTTATCTTTAGTTCTTTGAGCTCTGGATGTACGTTTGATGGCAAGTTCTGAGACTAGAATAATTTGCTGTAATTTTTCTTTTTCGACCAGCAAAATACTGCAAAGAAAAGGCCTGCAACAGTTCTTGGTTGCGAACATGTCTCGACTTTAATCGACCAGAATAGAGAGCGTTTGCCCGAAATGTTTACGGTGTAGATAGGGTTCCAATGCGACCAAAACTAAATGGGCGAATTTGATTGCAGATCACATTTGAAAACTGGGCCTCAACTACAAGTGCTGATTAGAAATTTGGACCAAATCTAGAAGTTCCCGGCCCCCACATGGCTATCCTAAACTTGAATCAGCTGTCCTAGGAACAAAATGGTTATCCTAAACTCTCGTTTCCATAGCGTGAATGTAGCCCTGACATGATTGAAATGGATTTGAGCATTAATGCACGACAAAGCTACCGTATAACAGTTGACAAATAACCATTATCTCCGTTGTTCTTGAAGAAATTATTACTCTGGTTGTCATTTTCAACTAGCCTGGCACTGGCACATTATAGGTGGGGACCATGAACCAGGCCGTCCAGAACTGAATATTTATCAACGTTTTCTGAAATTTGCTTAGACCCATCAACTGCTGGTGAAATCCCCACCATTCAAACCTGACCTCCTGCCACCATCTTTTTAAGTGTTAGGTTTCGACTCACTTCATGGACCAATGCATTGCATAGACTTCGCTAAGGCGATTAGGACCCATCACTACAAGGACCATTTGTAAAACATGGGCCCATTGGTCAATACTCACATTGTAAAGGCCTTTAATATTGACATCTCAACAAACCAAGTGAAAATTGAAATTCTAACTCCTCGTAGCTGTGGGTGCATGCATGGCTATATCCTAAGGTGTTCGAGAGAAAGTTTATCATACAATAGTTATACGTGCAATTGTATATGTAATCGTTGCAGGGAAGATTTAACTAATATTGAATTTTTATTAAAAAAAGTTAAAGAAGATGAAATCTGATTAAAGTAATAATTATATTATTTTTTAATATACTCATCAATTTTATACCGACGTATACAGTACTTTGACTACTCACAATGGGTTCATAACTATATAACTTAAATCATTGCAAAAGTGTTCAATTCGTAGGGCCCAATAAGCCAAGAACAACTAATTGCAGCGTAAGAGCTGGCCCATTAGACCATTGACAGAACAGCAGGAACCGACTGTTTATGGTTCCATACCAGAACTTTGGAGGAAAAAAAAATGTAAATTTCCGGATTTGTTTATCTTGATTAATCTTATGGGACATGTATTTTATGTTCTAAAAAATTTTCTAATATAAACTGATTAATAGTTAGATTTTTTACCCAGAAGCATAACCTCAGGAAAAAAAAGTCCATCCAAACCCCATAATAAACTTGTAGGTACGCATTTCTAGAGTGTAAGGTAGGCCACTCATTTGGAATCTGACGTATTCAATACCATCTCTGGCCCCTGCCGCTTGGTGCCTGCGTAGGGCTAAAAGATACATGTCGTTTCCCACATTTGCTAACTTCGGAACGGAAACCGCTGGAGACATTAATTTCCAAAGAAATTTTTTTTCCTTACTTTGATTCGTTGACGTTCTACTGCAGGCAGTGAACAGTGAAGTCCCTCCTAACAATCGCAAATACTGTTGGGTCCACGAGGTACCATACTTGTACGTGCAACAAACTAAAATTTCATTGATTATGCCATGTCACCATTTCTCCATTTAAAATTTCTGTTGTATCCTATTAAAATGATAATGTAATACATTCAAAATGTAATTAATTGACTATTTTCTTGATAATTTAAATATTTTAAATTTAATTTTTTTTTTAAATTTTTGAAATAAAATAATATTTTAAAAATATTAAGTTATCAAAAAAAATATATTCCACTAAATCCATTATTTGATAAATATGCCTCATCATTATATTGATATAGTATATCAAATGTACTATAAATTTTTTTTCATAATTTATTATTAATTAATTAATGTATCATAACCAAATGCCCCCGAATTTTGCCTCGTCCCTAATATCTCACAAACAAGATTCATCCTCAACAGACGTTAATTTTAACGTTAGCATCTACAGTAATTTTACACTGAGGGATGATAAAGAGACCAAAATACCTTTTCCCAAGGAGTTGACCATGTTAAATCTAATAAAATAATAACTCTAACAAACCGATCTTGCTCCCACCTAAACTTGCCAGCAATTTCATAATCATTTGAAGCATGAATCTACTTTCACCCCTATCAAATAATAAGATTACACAGAGTTTCACCTTTTTTTTTTTTTTTCTCAATTATTACCATATTACAATCAAATCCATTCACCAAACCAAAAATAAACCCAGAAAATCCCCTTTGTCAAAGAATCTACAAATTTTTTTTCACAAAAACGAAAATAATAGAAAATAAAAAAATTTCACTAGAATCTATCATATAACTGAACAAGACGGATTATGAGATTCTAAAGAATCAAAGCGATACCATTCATTAACCGTGAGATCAAATATTGGCGAAAAAGATAAATTTGTATGTTTATGAAAAGCTCATTTCTTAGGCAAATTTTAGGAGATAAATTGTTAGTATCCCATTAATTAATATTTTTTTTAGAATGCAGATGTCCGTGCAAGTTTACGTGCATCTCGACTAACCCCACTTTAATAAAGTGTTTCGTGCACCCAGAATTAATCAGTTTTTACACCGATAGATATGATCCCACGGATTCATATGAAGATGATTCGAATTGGAATACATCTTCAAATTTAAGGCCTCTACCTTTGGGATTATCATTAATTAACATGGTAACTATATTATGTTATATTTATTATTTACGGTAAGAATTATATATTTAAATATAATTATAAGGTTTTATGAGTGTGATTGCTTATAAATATTTTAGTGAATATGTGTAAAATACATTATCTAATGTATTTTAAAATAGTATTTTTTTAAAATTTAATATCAGGTCACGAATTATTAAATAATTTGAAAAATAAAAACATAAAATTCATGAATTGCATAGAGTGGCGTGGTGAACCACTGGATAGGCAATCAGCGAGAAAATGGATAAAGAAGGAGTGATGTGGTGGTACCAAATCATGTACGGATTGAAAGGACGCCTCATATGGGGTCTACCTATTCCTCCATAATGATATGGCCTACGTCTTGCGGTAAAGTTCCTTCAACTACAGTTGCTCTGGGTAGCCTTAGCCTTTCCTTAACAAGAGGAAGGCAACGTCAGCGTAGGTGATCCTCGATAACAATAATAAACTAGCTACATAAGCTACTTAAAGCCACTCCGAGTATGGTTTCCCAAAGTGGCCTTTCGCGCTTTATTAAGCCGCTCGCTCGCGCCGTGATTAGTCAGCTCATGCTTTTAGGCCACTTCTCATTTCCTGTCTTTTTTCTCCGTTTCTCACTCTTTCTTGAGCCGAAACCGATATATACATACAAATACGTTATCTTGCAACTCTGTGTGTACAATCAATAAGTAAACATCTTGTATAGTCGATCCTAATAAATTTTTATTCTCGATCAGTTAAACTTTTGATTGTGCCGTGTGTGTCTTTGAATTGCTATAGATGGGTGCAAGCTTTGACTAGAACTTAACATGAATTGTTATATGAATGATAATATCATAAGCAGAAGAGAAAGCAGCGACAGGAGTCACGGGATACAGGAGTAGCACTAGCAGCAGGCATGCGAGAAAGAATAAAAAGCTGCTATTTCTTTTGCACAGTTAATAATGATAAAGATACAAGAAATTTTACATTCCCTTTTCTTAAAAGGAGATATATAACCACAATTTTCAACAATGTATTCCCCCCCTTCCTTTCTCGGATAAATATATACAAAATTGAAAAGGAGGAAACCCTAGTTTAGATTCCTTCGAGTTCAGGGAATTACTATCCAAAAGACTAAAGAAAAAGACACAGAACTTCAATTTATTAATTGATCCCCAGCTTTCCTTATCAATCAACGAGCGATCTCCGTCTTCAAAGACGTGTTGAGCTCGACCTGCTCAGCCTCCCACTTGGCCTTAGCAACAACTCCATCGTGCACAGGTACGTATTCCTAAACAAACAAATTTAGGAGTAGAAATTACCATATGGTTAGACCAAAGAGAAAGAGAGCATTAAGGAAGAAAAACTGCACATTCAATTCGAGGTAATTAAAGAAGAACCCACCTCAAGTTTTTGGACGAGTTCTTTAGCATTTGGAGCAGAGACGATTATGCTTCGCTGAGAAGGCGAAATGAAGCCATCATCAACAGCTTTGTCGATGAAAGTCAAGAGGGCGTTGTAGTACCCATCAACATTAATCAAGCCCACCTGTGCATATAACATGCAAGTTGAGAATTAGAAAATAATAATAATAATAAAAGAAAAAATATAATTTGAATTTTAAGCCAAAGATTGATTAGATTTGAAGTTGATTTACAGGCTTATCGTGGATTCCAAGCTGGGCCCATGTTATGACTTCTAATAACTCTTCAAGAGTTCCATATCCACCTAATAATTATTAACAGAAACATACATTATCAATGGATAATTCTCGTAAGATGCTAAAATAGATACAAGTAGTATCAATTTGAGATAAGAGAGAGACCTGGCAAGGCAATAAAACAGTCAGAATGGCGGGCCATCTCAGCTTTTCTTTGGTGCATGTCAGCAACTGGCTTCACCTCCCCGACTGTTTCTCCAGTTATCTGCGCGCATATATAATTAGCATATTGTAATCATGCCATAGTTAGCTAAAGTCGAAAGCAAAAAGGGTACTTAATTATTAGTCGAAGAGAGAAAAAAACGACCCAGAAGAGATTGTTGTAGGAATTCATACTCTTACCTCTTTGCTCATCAGAGTTTTGGGAATGATTCTGTAAATAAATAAACAAACCGAAACGAAACTTTCTATATGTAAATCTGTTGTAAATATATAAGCGAAACTCATTAAAGTCTATTGAGAACTACACGTACCCTAAAACACGCCCACCGCCACGATGGACCTCCTGAGAAACCAAACCCATCAGCCCAACACTTCCTCCTCCATAAACAAGATCCAAACTCCTGGAAACCTTCACAAAAAAAGTTGATCAATAGTTGGACAGAGTCTGAAACTTGAAACCTGAAAACAAGCTGAAGCCGTACGAAGAGTTTTTTTTTGGCTCCAAAGTTAATAAATTAAACGACTGAATAAATAAAAAGGAAAAAAAAGAAGCAATAAATGAGCACCAGTTCTCGGCCAAGCTCAAGAGCAGCAACACGATAACAATTTCTCTTGCCGGTACTACTCCCACAAAACACACAAACCCTTTGGAATCTTGACTTCACTGCCTTGTTCTCCTCCATATCTTCTGTCTGTCCCTTCTCTTACGATTTTTTTCCTCTTCAATTTGATTGTTTCGAGCTTTAATTTGCGGAGACGTTTCTCCAAATGAGGAATTATGCCATATATAGGAGTGGAAGTGATAATTTGGTCCCGTTGAATCCTGTTATCCCACGTGGACTCCAATTCTAATTTCTTTTTTTTGCTTTTCCAATTCACCGACAGGATTCTTTCTTTCTCCGCGCTTGCGTAATCTTGCTTCTTCCAACCACTAGTTTCTCTCCACGTCTCACTATGTTTTCGACCCTTTTAACCCAGAAAAGTTAACCATACAATTTTACTCATAAACTCTCTACATGTTTACATGTACATATATCTAAAGGTTCATAATAAGACTTTACATTCCTTTAAGATTTTTTTAAGTTCATCAAATGGAAGTGGTTCATTTAAATTTATGGGAAGTTTCTGAATCACAGTGGCAGATTACCAACTTCAAATATGTGTAGGTCGACAAGACCATTATTAACGGTGACAGTGCACGTGTGGCCACCATTTTAGAAAAAAGTTTAATGTTTGGCAGATCCAACTATTTTGGATAAGCTGATTATTCTTTCTTTCCTTCTTTTTATGGAAAGTGTTCAAGAAAAAAGAATTTTGCCTTGTTATACTCTGCATTGATGATCACAAGCAAATTTACACGTATTTATAGGTATTTACAGATTATTCATACAATCGAACACTGCAAGCAGGTCGATTAAAAATTTTCACCTTTTACGGTTGAAATATATATATAATAATGGATTGTACTATTGCCGTTCCCATTGTAAACCACCATAATTGGGCTTTATTTGATAACTGTGGGGCACTACAAATTGTTGAAACAATATTGCTGTTGACTAAAAGGAAATTTTTTTTTTTTATTATATATGACCAATTTTAGTCAGTTTCAGAAGAAACCAATCAGATGGAGGATGAAGAAAAAGTATACATACAATGAGATCGTATTATCGGAAAGATATACAAGTTATATACTTAATCTATAATTTATCCAGTACTTTTCCTCAAAAACATTGTTTCTAAAGCCAAATATTGAGAACAGGAAGCATTAAGACTCATTAGTCCTGTAAGTTACAAGCCAAGCTAACACGCAGGCTCCTAAACTTAAGCTGGAAAAGTTGTTATGTGCTTAAGGGCTTCAATGGCAGTCGACATAATAATTATCAACCAATAGTCATGCTGTTATCTTGTCTTTGTCATAAAATAATGCCTTCCTTGGACATCAGTGCAGTCCAATACCTTTATAGGTGAAGCAGCATAAGGTCTTGACTCTTTGCTTCTTTTTTAGATGTATAAAACAAATTGGATAAATTTTATTTTTTAACCCAACTGAAGCTCAAACTTTTCAGAAAAATTTCCACTCAGCCAACTGGATGTAGTTGGCTGTATATAGCTGTAATAGGTGGCTGCTTTTAAATGTTGGTTGGAGTTGAGGGACATCCTTTATCTTCAGATTTTTAATGCTCGTGGTACTTTTTGTGATTGGCTCCGTCGTCCGATCAACACCACACGTGCACAAGATAAGGTACAATCTGGTATTCGTGCACCAACAGTTGGAAGAATCAGAATATATAAGAATATCACTATTTGGGTCATTCATCAACTAATTTTTTCTGATCCTGCTTTTTACACCAGAAACAGGCTTATGCTAGGCCTAATGATAATAAATCAAGATCAAATTAGGAATTTTCATTGATTTACTTATTTTTCTGAGGTTACTAAGAGTTAATATAATCAAATCCATACGATCTGATGTGTCAAAGTATTCACGATTAAAAGATAATAAAAAATAAAAAGAAAATTTTAATAATTTCAACTATCAAGCTATATGAATTTTGTTGTATATATAGAGTCATCATTAAGAGCCTACACATCTGTTCACATGGCACTGTAAAACCCACTTTCCGCTACTGCAGAGCTGAAAATATATATTCGAGCAGTCCAAGAAAGGAAATAAGAAAAGTTTATAAACTTTTCTGCTTTCTGAATTACAAGTTGAATGAATGTAGACCATTTCTTTTCAACGTTGTCTTGAGCAAAGGCTAGCGTAAGCAACTTTATTATAGTTCAGAATTTCCATCCTAACCACTAGCACAATCATATATTAATAAGGAATAAATTGAAAGGTATCGCATTCGATGAATGTTTGTATCTTTCGGTGAACATTTGCATCCCCCATTGAATCAGTCAAGAAGAAGAAAAACATGACAAAATAAATTTAATGCCATTCGGAAACTTTTCATATTTCATATTCTTATTAAATATGATTCTTTGAACAGTTTTACTCCAGGTGTTAACGTGGTAGGTTGTGGCTACTTCATCTCAGCACAGCACAGCACAGGCGACGGTTGAATGGCGGCCAAAATGTCTTCTCACGTGGTCATCTGGTTTCCATGTATCATTCCTTTTAGTAAGAGCAAGAGACCATTCATTCCTCGGTCCCCATAAGTTGTTTTTACGTGTACAACTTTTCCAAGAAAATACTTGAAAGGATGACAACCTCTGGTGGGTTTTTTAGACTCTTTCGCCCTTTCTCCCTTTCTCTTTTTCACATTGGTTGGTTTATAATTCGTGTTTGATCAAATCAAGTATTACTTTAATTATGACGCTGTACAATTAATGTATACTACTTTATCAGTCTTTCCGTCAAGCTAATTAATGACAAATACTATGCCCAAAAACTGGTGATTTCAACTCGACCCAAACTTGAAATTGAATTGATAGCGCAAGTCGGAATGGAATTTTGATGAGCCCCAAGGACGTCGCTCTCTGCCTCTCTCTCGTGGAAAAGAGAATACACTTCAACTTTTTGGTTGGTAAAGTGATGATTCATAAGTGACAAGTCACAGGTGAAAGTAGAGATAAAGTAAGAACTAAGAAGGGTTTGACTATTTTGGGATGACAATAATTTTTAATATTAAAATTTAAAAACAAGTAATTATTATTGATCATCCTTATTTTTTTTCTTTTCTTATTCATACGATACTTTTATCATTTTTTTTTTCTCTCATCCTTAAATTTTGAAAAAAATCTCTTCTCAAATCCTCGAGTTAAAAATTCTGTTAGTTAACATCTATTAACCTCTATATTTCAATAAATTTATTATTTTACCTTTACTAACATATATAAAAAAACGACTTAATTTTTAAAAGATAATATTAAATTAAATTATCAAATTACTTTAACACATATTGACATATATCAAAATTATTTTTTCATGGATAATATTAACACATATTACTATTTATTTCAAGGATAATTTGATCATTTAATTTAATATTGTCCTTAAAAAATTAGTTATTTTTTATGTGCTAGTAAGGGTAAAATGATAAATTTATTGGAATATAGAAGTTAATAGATGTTAACTAACATAATTTTTAACTGAATGACCTGAGAAGAGATTTTTTCAAAACTTAAGGATGAGAGAAGAGAAAAAGGGCAAACGTCCCATATGAGTGAAAAAAGGAGAAAACATAGGGGTGGATAAAGATAACTACTCATTTAAAAATTATATATAATTGAATTTGAATTTGAAATACATTAAATAACATAGAAAACACAGGATACCAAATTAATAAAAACACACAACCTATCTCGAATTAATAAAAAACCATTACACGTGTGTCATACTTCAACTAAAAAGTAACGGATAAGTGGGAGTGTTTTTTCATTTTCAATACGGTGGTATAAAATTTGTATCTTTAACTTTAACTTGGTATATCAAATATGCTGTGACATCATATGTATTCACCTTATCGTTTATGTGATGTCACATTAGTTGACATATAAATTTATAGGTATTTATTTTATTGTATTAAATTTTTATCAATAGGATGATGCCTTGCATTCACATGTATATCCACTTTCCTGGTTACTACACAGAACGAACATAAAAAATTTGAACAGGGTTTTCAGGATGCGTCATCATACGATGGTTGAAATAAGGATCAAAAGCCTTGAATAGAATAAGAATAAAAGGTCGGTCTTCTGCTTTACAAATAATTCTCTAATTCAAAAGCATTAACTAATTCGTTGAACACCTGTCCAAGTCGAATTATTCTGAGTTCCAAACCGGAGGCAAAGCTAGTTGAACTGCCACTAGCTCTTTTACTTTCCTCTACATGTTTGTATCTGCGGAGGCCCATATAAAAGACCCAATTGGAATTCCCTGCTTCACCCATATGAGGCCCATATCGAGTGGCGACCCTTTGGCGAACAGGCGACTATAGATAGCTCTCCGTCAGCCATGCAAACAAAAAATGATTAAATTAGTAAGCAGTAAGCAACGCTTTCCAGTCTCCATCATCTTGGAACCTTCACAAGAATTTCTTGGAAATTCCTGGCCGGAGCTGTGGATCTTACTCGCTGATTCCATGTCGCTTACTAGGATAACAAAATCATGTACATATGCAGTTGTTAAGTCATTCAAAATTTGCAGCTTGTTGCAACATCTTGTTTAGTTAACGGCATTTACAGCAAACAGGCTGTCATGTATATCCTAATCTCGTGCATGCATACGGTTCCGTAGTAGTCTCCATCACAACAACAATATCTTAACAAAATTTGTCCTATGTATGGCATGGAAGGTTCCTCTGAAAAAAATTTAGTTCGATCCTTTCTTAGCTGTTACCACTTAAGCCCAAAAAGCTCCGTACCATGGAGGATACTTCGTGGTACATCTCCACAAGATCTGAGATCTAATACAGGATAAGCTGTCTGCACTGAAGCTTCAACTATAAAACCACGATTGGAATTATAGCTTCCACCCATTGTTGATCACCAACCATTCATTTGTTGTAATTCTTTCACTTAATTTGCAAGCAAATTTGTTCCAATATGGCACGCCTAAATTTCAGTGCTCTCAGAGACTTACACAACTCTGCTAATGACCTTCTTCACTCGCCAACCATCAAACATGCTCTTGTTCTCCACGGACAAGAGAAATGGGTGAATGAAATCTCGGAAGCATCTCTGAGAATGCTAGACGTGTGTGGCATCTCCAAAGACGTTCTTTTGCATGTCAAACAGCATCTACAAGACCTACAATCAACGTTGCGTAGAGTGATTATTGGGGAGTCGGATACTAGCGACAAAATTGCAGCTTACAATCTCTACAGAAAGAAGTTAAAGAAAGAGACGCTCAAGTGCTTGCATTCACTAAGAGGGATGAAGAGCAAATCCATCACTTCGGATAATATATCTCCTATAGACCCCAACCTTATGGTAGTTGTGAATGTATTGAAAGGAGTGAGAGTAACCACTCTCTCTATAGTGGAGTCACTGTTATCTCTTATATCTATACCATGGCTGGACAGTAAATCGGCTAAAAGGTCTTTCACGTCGAAGTACTTTACGCGGTCAAGTGGGCAAAGTTTATACGATATTTGTGACGAAATGGCACTTGAAAGTGCAAACAAGAGAATGGAGGCAGTGGAGATTGCCATTGAAGTTCTTGAAGTTGAGTTAGAGTGTATGTTTAGACGGTTGATTCAAACTAGGGTTTCACTTCTCAACATACTTACCAAATAGGAGGCTAGATCCTTCTCTTTATTTGTTCCAGGGTTGGCAACCCATTATTTAAGAGTTCGTCAGACCCGGGCACAGCGCTTGGAGCACAGTACAGAAAACTAGATTGAGTCAGTCCCTGATGATCATTCTTTTGTTTTTCTCTCAATAAGCTGAATCCTATGTTACTTCATTAATTAATTATTTTAGTATAGTTGTATAATTTCTTTTATTCTGAGCCAGTACTTCAGATTTTATAGCCTTTAATTAACCTGTGCATTTCCTAAGAGGTTATGAGATAATAAAACTTACAAATCAATAACAAACTAAGAATCCTTTGGATGACATCTTCATACAATCGACATGAAGACATGCATCCGTCCAGTTTAAAGTTCCAAGTATTCCAACGTTATTCAAAGAATGTCATAATGGTTAAACTTTGATTCGAATTAACTTGAAATATATCCCGTTAACTCGACTTTCTAGACAAAGTTTAAATGATAAACATATATTGTATTGGTGGGCAAAACTTGAGTGTTTTCAAACTCAAGTTACTCAACCAAGAAATACAAGAAGTAATTAAATCTAGAGAAGATAATTAAGCACCTTTAGTGTGTTATAAACAATGCAAGTGAGATAAATATGCTTAAACTTTCGCAGATTTTTGGGTAGTTCCGTAAACTCGTATGTTTGCACTGTCTAGTGTGGCCTGTGGCGTGTGATGAAGTTTCTTGGAATGCATTTCACGTTGGACGGGCCCGTACATCATAATAAAATTCGAAAAGTCAAATGTGCAATTTGAATATAAATTGAGCGTTGGCTTACTAATAGTATCTGTATTTGTCCTTTGCTTGTATTAAGAATATTATACAACTGATTCATCGCCAAGCATCCGACGTTTCTTCTGTACTCTATATTTCATTCAGCTTTGGAGTTGAAGAGACAAGGGGAATCGACGAATCGTGCACATTATTGTACGCAAAAAATTCTTAGCTCATGACAATAGGGATCCAACTACCACCAAGGTGTCTACTGTTACTAGCATGATAATTTGAGCATCAAAAATTTGTTTATTTGGGAGAAGACTTGATCGTTATTTCACAATCTAAATCTTGTTTATTGCAATAATTAATTAAACAAGGACAACACACGGATGGGTTGTCTACAATTTTGTCTCCATTGTGAGATGTGTCTCGTAACCTCCAGCTTGTATTGTCCAATTCGCTCTGTCACCTTAACCTGATTTGTTTTGCTTTCTTTGCTATAAAGAAGCATGACAGCTAAGGGTTATGGTTTTGTAATTGCTTACATGTCCAGATTGTTGAATTATATTTTGTTTCCATCCATCGAAGCTCATTCAGAGAAATAAAATTGAAGAACCTGGAATTGGATGGCGACTGGCGCTGTTGATCCAAAGACAACGAAACCAACCAAGAAACTTAGATAAAACTGCACAACATCAAACGTCAAAAAATCCATTATATATGAGAGGACCCTTTGATACATTTTTTGCAAATGCTTCACCAAATCGAAGCTCATGACAATTCTAAGTTTCTAACACTGAGTGATGTAATTTAAGCTCAATCTCAGTTCTAACTAAAGCCCCGTTAACTAAAAATAAATTAGAAGTTAATTTATAAGTACATACTGTTTAATTTTTACCATGATATAATTTATTTCCAAATCTTCAATTTCATCCCCATCACTTAAATATCTACTTAAGGGTAAAGTATTATACTAAGACGAATTTAGGGTATAAAGTGGACTGCACTTAGAATTAATGTAAGGCTCGATAACTTCACTCCTATTTGTCATCAGCGAGTCAGTGAAAGCCGAGCCGCAGCCCAGCCCATAGCTTTGGGCCATTTACAAGTTACACGTAGAGTTGTTCTATATAGCCCCCACTGGTTAAAAGTGTCACTCCAAATTTTAAAAAGTTCCTACGTACCATTCTTTAAAGGAAAAACAGTAAATTTATAGTTTTTACGTACAAAATATATTAATAAACTCTTCTATTGAGTAGATTATCCATTATTCTAAAAAAGAAAAAAACGTGTTTTGTCTTTAATATCATTTATAGATTTCTCAGCAGATGAAACTATTAAATAACCCATTATTATTATTATTATTATTATTATTTTGGGGGTTGCATTGCATATTTGAAGAGAATAAAAGTAATAAGAGAAGGGGAAGGAAGCTTGTTATTCTTAGTTGTGGGATGTTCGCTATTGCCATATGTGATGAATGCGAGGGAAAACTAGTAAAGCGTGAGGGGATGGATGGAGAAGAGGGGAAAGAGGGCTGGGGTGAAGGTTGAACTAGAGAAAGTAAAAAAATCTTTTAGGAAGGTTAGAGAGGCATAGGGCTGCTAGGTAAGAGGAAAATAGTTGCTAATCTTAGATGAAGTACGGTTGCTCGTGAGTTGCAGATTTCCAGATTTGCATATTGAAGAAATGATATGAATGCAAGTTTTCATTTTGTTTATTTGTTTAGAATCACTTTATCCTGGTTTAAATTAGAAATGGGAGCTTTTGAGTCGAAGAATGGGAGCTAAATGGTACTTCTCTTACAAGTATTGCCAGTGTACCTACCCTTTTCACAAACTGGTTCATTAGAGTTTTGTGTTTCCACGACTATGGTAATATCAAAGACGAATTGTTAATTTCCCAACATTTCCTTTTCCACTCATTACAAGATCCCGTGAAATAGTTAACAATTCTAACAGAACCAGAAGAAACGACAAGTTCGACTAGCAATTTATAGGCGTAAATGGAAAAAAGGTTTCCTCGTCTTATCATCAAATTCATCCTTGCCTAGGACACCTTATTGTTTAAATAGCTCCCAAAATTGAAATTAATTTGCCAGGAAAAATCAAACCAAACCTAACCTCAAGGGTAAACTGAGGAGTAGGAATGTTCACCCACTCTGATAGCAAGCAAAGAATGATGACGGGAGAGAATTAACTCATACAACCAAAAAAGTCAGAGTCTAAATACTGAGGATGCAACATAAAACAAGAATGCTCAGACAAAAAATTATTTCAATCCATAATGAAGAAAAGATAGAAACACCGTCAAGATGTACATAACTGCTAGCAACATCCATGAACACAAACTAACTGTTAAGATGGATTTAAATGTTCATGGCATCACGCCGATCACAATCAATTTATTGAACAAAACAAGATAACAAAGATATTCCAAATACCATTGGCATTGACAATCCTCTAGAAGGACATTTATGCCTTCTCCTGTTGATGTTTCGATCTGGTGCCTGCAATCATCACAATATAACCAAATTTCCTTGATTTTGACGTACAAAAGTTGCTGTGAGAAGTACATGAAACAAAAGCATTCAGAAAAAAAAAAGAAAAAGAAAAAAGCAATAAATGATATTAAAGCATTCATCTCTCAAATCATCATCCAGTATAATTGGAGGGCATCTAACCGAAGGGTATGAGATGAGATGAAACCATTACTTCTTTTAGAAGTATGCATCCAATTCTATAAAGTAATCGATATTAATTGAGGACTGTCACAAGGCATATAGAATCTGGCAAATGCTGTAAAGGTCTTTAATCACATCACTTGAAATATAAACTTGATAATAATATCAACCAAATAACCCCTGTTTCTTATTAAAAACAATAAATAATGAAAATGAATGCAAGTTTTTGTTTTCTCCCTTGTATAGTGCATACAACTAACCAGAAAACTCAATGAGAATTCGTGTGTTATAGTTCATTCTCTTCAAACTAGCAACTAGAGTTATAATGACTAGTCATATAATAATGTTAAAGAAAACAATAGTACCTAATGATGGTCATCATGGCCTTCCCAAGGGTGTCGCCAGCCCTGAAGAAAACAGGATGGAAGTAAAATACTGGCAGCCGAAAGGTTCAATCACAGGAAAGTTCAAAAAGAATTGACTCTTACCAAAACTACAGGACCATCTTGCTTAGCTCGGTAGAGTACCCAAAACCTGAAAAATCGAAGTTCAACCGACTTAATATTCCCAAATGCTGCATTACTTTACTAGAACCACGTAACATATAATAATGAGGTCAACTAAAGTCATTTCCTTATTAAACCTGACGAACACTAAAAAGCCAGAAACATAAATCCAAGCCAATCATCTAAAACCCCAGGTCACCAGTTTCATGTTCAGATTAAAATGGATGATTGCAGCAAAGAAGTACTAAAATTTATCATGATGATCAATTTCCCAATACAAATATCAGAGCATCTAAATGGAAACAAAACTAAGATACGGCACTTTACACAACAAAATCAATCAGATTCAAGTCCTTCTGCGGCTTTCATAGATAAATTATTGGAGTTGGAAATTAGATCAAAGATGCGCAAATGAAATTAGAACAAGAAGTGAAGGGAATACCACATGACGGCGCACAAACCCTTTCCGGTGACGGTGTGCCATCGCTTAGGCTTATGCAAGGTCACTCCCTTGTACGTGACGCCTTCACCATGGTGGTCTCCTCCCATCTTCTCTCTGTTTAATCCCTAAATCAAATCGACTTGCGAAAATGGTCCAAACGACATTGCACTGACCATGTGTAACCGCATGGGATCGAGACCTCAAGTCTTACTTTCAGGTTTGGGCCGCACACCTTGGGCCTCGGATAACTTGGACTAATTTCTACGTGCGAGGACATCTTGTAATCTTTACATTCCACTCGCAGTCGGGCCGAACTCTCACGAATGTTTTATGGCACAGCCGATATACTATTTTTTTTAATAATTATTTGTTACAAAAAAAAAAAAAAGAAACTAGTAGATATTAGTGTATAAAGATTTTTCTTCGTGGCTTACTAAATATGAAAAATGTAAATGCACAAATCAATAATAATGTACTATATGGAAAAAGTAAAACAAAGATGGCACTCATCCAGCCACGTCCATCATTATTCATTGGGATAAATATATAGACACCCCCAAAATTTGATCTAAGTGATAATCTTATTTTTGTTATTAATAAAGTAACATAGACACCCCTAGAATTAGAAAATATGAGAGTCTTGACATATAAAAATAGGGATCTTAATATTACTTAAAATATCAAAATATAAATCTTTATATTACTTTATAAATAATAAATATAATTAGTACTTAGATCAAACCCTCCTGCGGTGTCATTATTTACCCCTTATTCACTTGAATCTTCATCCTTATTTAAGGCACCTTGGACAACAGTGACAACTCAGCGTTAGGCAAGCATGTGTAACATGTGCGCAAAAGAAATCAATATCATACTGTGATTAGTCACAATCACAGACCCGGGATCAAGCATCCAACGGCTACAATATTCTTCGATTAAATATCGCAGACCATGAAGCACGCGAGTGGTCAAAATTTTGACATTTCTTTAATCTGATACAAAAACCTATCAAACTCAACATGAGCACTGCAAAACCAGAATCCAGATCAGCTCATCAGCATCAGACGGAAAAAGAAAAGAGAACGCTCATGGCACAAGCTTCAAACACTAGTGTTGATCCTCGAAGTGGATTCTGCAAATCAAACTCCACCTTCTACAGCAAACGGAAGCCCATCCCACTCCCACCCAACAATCGACTGGACGTGACTACGTTCATCTCGTCCCGGGCCCACCATGGAAAGATTGCTTTCATCGACGCTTCCACAGGCCGCCAAATCACCTTCTCCGAGCTGTGGCTTGCCGTCGATTCGGTGGCCTCGTGTCTTTCCGATATGGGAATCAGAAAAGGTGATGTCATCCTCCTCCTCTCCCCTAACTCGATTTTCTTTCCCATTGTCTGCCTTGCCGTCATGTCTCTGGGTGCCATCATCACCACCACAAATCCTCTCAACACACCCAGAGAAATAGCTAAGCAAATAGCCGACTCAAAGCCAGTCCTCGCCTTCACTAGAAATGAACTTATCCCCAAATTAGCCGGTTCATCACTCCCAATTGTCCTCCTCGAGGACCCAAAAACCATCCCAAGTGAAGCCAAGGTCGTAACCACCATACACGATATGATGAAAAAGGAACCCAATGGGAGCCGAGTTAGAGAACGAGTCAACCAAGATGACACAGCAACTCTACTCTACTCTTCTGGTACAACCGGCGCCAGCAAGGGTGTGGTGTCGTCCCATCGTAACCTCATAGCAATGATACAAACAGTTTTGGGGAGATTTAATGCAAACGAAGGAGAGGAAACGTTTATCTGCACCGTTCCAATGTTTCATATCTACGGCCTATGTGCATTTGCGACGGGCCTACTCGCATCAGGGGCAACAATCGTGGTCCTCTCTAAGTTCGAGATGCACGAGATGCTATCAGCGATTTCAGAGTACCGTGCCACGAACTTGCCTATCGTGCCGCCAATCCTCGTAGCGATGATAAACAGCGCGGACCAGATAAGGTCCAAGTATGACTTGAGTTCGCTGCACTCTGTTTTGTCTGGTGGGGCCCCACTGAGTAAGGAAGTCATAGAAGGGTTTTTGCAGAAGTATCCGGGCGTGAGGATTCTTCAAGGGTATGGTTTGACTGAGTCAACTGGTATCGGGGCGTCAACGGACTCGTTAGAAGAGAGTAGGAGGTATGGTACGGCAGGGATGTTGTCGCCGAGCATGGAGGCCAAGATTGTTGACCCGGATAGTGGCGAACCTTTACAAGTGAATCGGACGGGTGAGCTTTGGCTTAGAGGGCCCTCCATCATGAAAGGTAATGCACGATCTGATATAATGTTAATTAATTGATTAATCAAAATAACGTGTCTGATTATGTCCTATTATTAAAATTTTGAGGGGGTTATCAAGACAGTGGTTGTCCTTTGT
Organism: Bursera palmeri; assembly: GCA_026225775.1. Taxonomy (NCBI): domain Eukaryota; kingdom Viridiplantae; phylum Streptophyta; class Magnoliopsida; order Sapindales; family Burseraceae; genus Bursera; species Bursera palmeri. The sequence goes on along the minus strand of JANKKB010029476.1, from coordinate 1,966 downwards.
CTTTATTTTCTTTCTTTAATCTCAGAGTCGCGTGGATGGTTCATCGGTTTCTGGGCCTGAAGGTATACAATATTAAATAATCTATCGGAGTACCAGTTAACTTAATTAAGCCATAGTAGGAGTTGACAAGCACAAATTTGCCTCTCCTGTTATTAAATCGATCTTATGTAGGTGGCTAAATCATCAATGAGAGGATAGATGCTTTCTTAGCATAGTCTTTTAGGAATTCAATGTTAGTTCTCCATTCATTGGGAATTCAATGTTAGTTCTCCATTCATTGTTTTTGTATGCAAGTGCCTTCATATTTTAATTTGATGCATCATAGTGCGCACTTAATATTACTATTTCCAAATAGCCAATATATGTTACTAGAATGCATGACAAATTAAATAATGTTATCTTCTATCCTTTTCCGAGGGCAAGTGCCTGGCTATTTGTATGGTTATTTAGTTACGATTTTGTTTTTATTCATTACGTTTCTCACCAATACTTTTGGGTAATTGTTGCAGGTTATTTCAGTAATGAAGCAGCTACTGCATCCACTATTGATTCTGAGGGATGGTTAAGAACTGGTGATCTCTGCTACATTGATGATGATGGCTTCATTTTTGTTGTGGACCGATTGAAGGAGTTGATTAAATACAAGGGATATCAGGTGATCACAAATCAACTGAGTATTTGCTTCTTTCAATCGACCTCTCTTTTGCCAGAGTCTCTGACCATAGTATAAAAATTAAAAGTACATCAGATATATTATTGTCATTTTAATGTTGAATTCAATGAATTTAAAGTCTCCAACCGTAGTATTATTTATCATGTACGTGATGTTGTACTTGTATCCTAAACTATAGGGGATGAAATTCGGTTTTGTTTGCCGGATAGTTGTTTGACAGTTTAGTTGGAGATCAAAAATGATAAATTAATGAACATGATCTGATGGCTTTTGACTCTAAATAATGTTGACAGGTCCCTCCGGCAGAGCTAGAGGCCTTGTTACTTTCTCATCCTGAAATTGCTGATACTGCAGTCATACCGTAAGTTTTCCAGGCTTGATAAGTCACTTGCATATATTAAATGTGCACCAATTCCATTCCCTGATACCTTTGTGGACAAGTTTATAGCTATTTTGATATTGTTAATTTCTCTTCTTTTTCAGATTTCCGGACAGGGAGGTTGGGCAATTTCCCATGGCATACGTTGTACGAAAAACTGGAAGCAGTTTATCAGAGACGGAAGTCATGGATTTTGTGGCAAGACAGGTGTGCTCTGATGTAGTAAACTCAAATATGAATTTGTTTGTGATGGTTTAGCATCAATTTTAATTGCTTAAATATTTTGAGTGGCTGTTTCATTACAAGATCTTTGTATATAAATGCAGGTTGCCCCATATAAGAGGGTTCGGAGAGTGGCATTTGTATCTGCAATACCCAAGAATCCATCTGGCAAGATTCTGAGGAAGGATCTCATAAAGCTTGCAACCTCTAAACTCTAAATGATTTTGCTTTTGCTAGAATGTGTCTATTAAATTACGAATAATATTTCTCAGTAAGATATCAAGTCAATCTTCATATCCAATATATGCTGTAATAAGATTCCGTGCCTGTTATATATTGTTCTTGACTTAGAGAACGAAGTATGCTATTAAAAAGAGGCCGGATATGAGCATTCGTGGGATGCATATCATGCATTCTTTTAGTCTACTTAGACTCTTGATGCCAGATGCTCTGTTACCCGTTTGATCTTTTGTGTTTAACTATTAACAATCTGGATGACTAATTGACTTTCCAATGTTTTATGATTTTGCCACTGAAAAAGCTTAGAAGCTACGTTGCTGGTCGGGCCATAACACACTTCTCCCACTCCAAACTGTTGGGAATTCTATCACTTCTTGAAGAACACCATTGGATTGATGCCGACAAAGTAAACCCAATTTGGGAACTACTAAGCACAGCCTCCCACAACCCAA
>JANKKB010029475.1:0-24099 GCA_026225775.1 Bursera palmeri | reverse complement strand
AATAATTCCAAAATTAATATATGAAGATGTATATTAGCATTACGAAGTGCCGAGATATGCCATGCATAAAATCTCCTAATATCTACCACCATTCAGAGCAGCCCTGATCATCAGATTCTAAATAAACTGGAAATGAAAACTTGAGATTTGTCACTTATCACTTCAATTAAGCACTGTAATTCTCATCATTGGTTCAGACTTTCAATTGAATATCAAATGCTTGATCCTTGGAGTGTTTGCAAGCCCTGAGATGAGTTGAGAGGTTGTCCAGTTATCTCAGTGAGGAATTTTCCTATGCTATCTGCAGACAGAATCTTATAACTCTAGCAGCTGCAAAACCAGCTTTTTCAATATTAGCAATTATAGTCAAAGTTTCACATCAGTCTTAACTTTACACTGTTTAGACCATCCAGGGAAGCACAGTTGCCATTCCAGTAATATATTTTAAAGTACAACTACTGCAAGTTCACATGTATGCATTTCTAAGGACAAATTCATAGAGGAAAAAAATTACGCTAAGTTTATGGAAATAAGCATCTGTGCAAAGACTTCAAGTTAATAAGCAATCAAACTAAGACCTATTCTTATATACATAGACTAAGAAACTGTAAAGATAAGTTAACAAAGAAAGGCAGTAAACGAACCAGCCTCTCCCTCTTCAACGCAGTCAAGACTCGTATCGGGAGACATATTAGTGCAGCTATCCAATTCATTGTTCTGCAAATCATGTTTACATAGAAGCTGGTGGAGGCCTTGACCAGCTCCATCCAGGTGTGGAAGACAATAAATGTGGTCCTTAGACAAAACAGAACTGCCCATTTGCAAATGAAAATAGGCTTTGTCGCCAGGATTATAATCATAGCCATCAATTCATGAAACAATCTCATCATATCCACCAGATTTCCAGCAATCAATCCTCTTTCCCGCTCAATCACATGTCTCCGTATCGCATAAAGGTTCAAAACAAGTATTTAACCACTGGAATCCTGCACAGGCTAAAAATGTTTATTCCAAAAAGAATAAAAAGGAAAATATGCTATGCATCACTAATTATCCAAAAGTAGCAATAGAAAATCTTAGCACTTCAGCAGGAAATGAAACAAACACAAAGAATAGCAGAAAGCCAAGGAAATGACATATTCATTTAAAAAAAAAAAAATGTTTTTGCCAAACTTATAAATTTAACCAAACCCATCCATCATCCAAGCAGTTAAACAAACTAGTACCCACAACATGTTGAATATTTCAAATCATAGAGAGAACCTATTTCATTCTCCTCATGAACATAAATCTTATCAAGGCACTAGTTAAACATGTCTGAGATTACAGAAATAAAGTTAATAATAAACAAACTCAAAATTATCAACTTTGAACTTCACTATGATTGCCTGCACGGTTACATAACAATAGTGAGAAAATCCTTTTTATATTTAAACAGCAACGAAAAAACTAACAAAAAAAAAAAAATCAAATGAAAAGCTTCTTTTACAAACAAATAAAAGGCACAATAACAGCTTAGGAGTTACTTGTCATGCAGTCACAATAAGCCATTCAAACGCAGTTTTCACTTTCAGGATTTTCATGACAGTAATAAAGAAACCCTGAAACAGTTTGAATTCAGTCGAAGAAAAAGACTTACAGAGAATGAAGGAGTTTGAAGCAACCAAGCAGGGCATGTAGCAGAGAGGAGTAACAGAGTAMGAGAGAGAGAGAGAGAGAGAGAGAGAGAGAGAGAGAGAAAGCAGCTGAGAACAGACGAGGTGGCAGCAAGAGCATCTCCATGATTGACACGTCAGGGACTTACATGGATTGCTCAGAATCAATTCATGTTTTCGATATTTACTAAATAATAATAAAAAATAAAACTTCATCAAATAAAGGAAGACTATTAGGGGTAATATCGTCCATCAAATTTCATCATTCCATAGATGGTCATCAATACTTGCAATAAAATTAATTCATAAGTCGGAACGTAGTATGATTAAAAAAAATAAAAATAAAAAATATTAACAATATATTTATAAATTTAAAATTAATTCATAATATAATATTTATATGAGATTAAAAAATTCAAAAATTATTTGAAACGTATATTTTAAATGTATATACAAAGAATATAATATACTATAAGTTAAAAGCAGTTAAAATTAGAGTTTATTTTTCGGGATAAATACATAGACACACTCAAAGTTTAGTCTAAGTAATAAATTTACCATATTATTCATAAAGTAATATAAAAACCCCATTTTGATATTTTAAGTAATATTAAGACTCCATTTTCATGTGTCAAAACCCCCATATTTTCTAATTTTAGGGATATCTATGTTACTTTATGAATAACAAGGATCAGTTTGTTACTTAGACTAAACCTTGAGGGTGCCTATTATTTACCCCTTTATTTTTCTAAAATATCAATTGTATTGTTAATTATTGGATGGACTTTATTTAAAGGTACTGTGCATTGAAAATTTTTAAAGCAACATCAAAAAGATACAAAGCCAGAAACTTCGGGTAAAGGTTCATCACCTTCGCTAGAAAGAACCAATAAAGTTATATTAATAAAAATTAGAATTCATGATTACCCACTATCAATATGAGCAATCTAAATCTGGATACAGATTTTTTTTTTTTTTTTTTTAATTTTAATAAGTTGAGCTATCTAACTGAAACGGAAGATAAATCTGTTTAATTTTTGTATTAATATAATTTTCTGTTACCATCACAGATTTTATGAGTAAATATGTTAAAAATAAAAATAAAAAAATAATTAAAACCATGATAATAGTATAAATTCCCGAGTCCTGAGTGGCGGCTAAAGCTGATGTTACTTTGCGCACTCTGGAACAAACTAGAGCGTTGGGCTTGCAATGAAACAAAAGCAAAGCTAAGAGCAGAAAATGCCCAACAAGAAAAGGGAGAAGAAAAGATATTTTATTATTATATTCAGTGATTGATAATGCCTTCATCATTGTATAACTCACTAAACCTTTTAACTTAAGAAAGAAGGAAGAAAGAGGAGTTGGCAAATGGCAATGGCAATTGCAATGGTGGCAATGGCTAGGACCTGAACATCGAATTCTATGGCAAAACAAAGAGAGGTCCAAATAATAGATACGTACTTTACGCATATAAAGCTACCTATTGATGAGCAGAGTTGTGTACATAATTATTTAGCCTTGGAGCTGCATCTTGAAGGTATGTACGATTGATTGGAGGGATGGAAACGGAGCTGACAGTCGAGGCGACACAAGAATTTGACAGAGCCAAGAAGCCCTACTCGCCATCTAGCTCTTGAGCTCCCTTTCAAACCAAATTTAATTTCATCACGCTTTATAGACTCGTCCACCAGCTCTTGCTGTTCAGGATCTAATGGTATAGGCCTTGACTGAACAACATAATTGAAGTCTTGGGAACTGTTTTTGCTTACTTCAAAAGGGTATGAAAGCAGTTTGGCGATCACAAGCCCATCGAAGGTTAGACTGAACTGTGTTTCGGAGAAGCTAGCGTGAGCCTTCACGTTTCCATTCTTCATGTTGATGACGATGTTGACTTGGGTTTCGAGGAGGCCAGCCTGGTCATATTGAAATAGGTCTAGATGAGCGTGGGTGACACTAATCACAGGGATTCGGGGGTGGATTACTAAGTACCCAATGAACACAACTATGCCTCCAATGATAACAGCAATGGCTAAGACTGTGCAGATGATAGCAGCAACCCAGATCAAGGGATGGGTTCGTGCCAAGGGAAGCGGTTGTTTTCGTGGCAAGGTAAGCGGTTGGTTTCGTCCTGACGATGACATTGGAGGTGAACAGTCGGTGGTGATCCAAGTCTAACAGAGACAACATGAAGCAGCCAGAGTGATTTTGATTTTGGTACTGGCAACCTTATGATTGTAGAGGTTTAGGCTAGCTTGGCTTGTCATGGATTGGAATTTAGGTTGGTTCTTGGCTCTAACCGGAGGCGAAGGTTTTGGTATCTTCCTTTCCTGCTTTTAAAGCATTTGTATTATTTTATTTCAGAAATCCTCTGTGTTAAGGAATCGTTGGTTACTTTATGCACAGGGGAAAAAAAAAAAAAAATACCAAACTTGCATTGCTAATTGCCATATCTTCACTTTCTTCTTTCTTAAAATGCACAACACACTATTACTATCAAATGATTTTACCACTAGATTCTAATGCAAGAAATCCAACACGTAAATCTAAGCTTGCTTCCTTCAACGGAAATGGAGATGAGAGACAGAATAAAGCATAGCAGCTCTGCGTAACAGAAAACTTTAGTTAGAGTAAAATGACTTCTCGCAATCTATAGTCACTAAAATAAAGAATTAGAAGAACGATTCGTCTAAGATTATCATATCAACTAAAGGAATATTGTTAAATATACCAAAATCTGTATCCTATAACTCTTATATTTAGCATTAATTAATGATTACCATATCGTTTGTTATCATATATCTCATCATTCATATCATATGATCATCCTAAAATAATGTGGCATTACTTTGGATTTAAAATTGCAATACAAACTCACAATATTTAATATTATTCCTGCTACTAATATCATAATATGAAATAAGGGTCATCATAAAAGTAACTAACCCTGGCAATGCTGGGTTCAATAATAATAAAAATTATGGAAAACTCCATACACGGTTGAAAAAAAAGAAAGAAAGAAAGAAAGATGAAGTACTTTATAACGGGCAAAAAATATATAATGAAATCCACCACCAATATGCGACAAGAGAAGGAAGATAACAAAGGATTAAGCATAGTTGTCTTGATAACTTCATAGTCCTGCAATTGAATTCCTATAGGACTTACTCAAAGTCGAGCATGATTACAGTGGAATGAGAATATAAAGATAAACTCATTGAATAATTAATAAAATTATACAGTTGCTAGATTCTATAAAGAAATAGCAACTTCCATATTCTAGAAATTTAACACAGCCAAGACCAGAGTCTTGGACAGGATTCTTCAGGGGCATATGCTGCTAGGAAACTCAAAAACAAACATTAGCCAAATAAGAGTATAATTATATAATGTTATATATATACATATATGTAAGAAAAAAAACTGATATATCCATACAAAAAAAGATTTCAGAAAGTTGGACAAGCTGTTGAAAGGAAGCTTTACAAAGCAAAACTAAGCATATTCGAGCAAGTAATCAAGAAACACAATCACCACCTCTAAACCATTAACAAAATACACCATAAGAAACAAACAGATAGGTCACCATCGCCATCACCATGCAAAATGTGAACGAGAAATATCCATGACTCTGGAACTAGCTAACAGCAGTTAGTTCAATGCAAAATCTAAAACAGAAATAGAAAACTAGTAAAGACAACTAAGCTAAATCCTGAATTTTATACACACAGCAAACAACAAAGATGGTAACTAGAATGAAAAATAACCCAGACTCAAAACAAACCAAAACAACAAAGATAGGCAAATCCAAGATTATCAAACAACTAAAACAACAGCATAAAACCAACATTTAATGAATTTAATGGTATCTGAATATAGGTGATAGAAAGGAAGACTAATTGCACCAGCATATTTTCATAAATTCTAAATTATTGAGATGTGCTTAACTTTTAAGATTGATTCAATTCCTCGGCAAACTGATGCTGAGGAGCAAATAGATCATTGGTCATATCATCCCCTATTAAACAAATAATATGTTTCCAAAATATAATTATTTATTATTTCTTAAGTATGTAATTGTCTTTATTAGGTTTTATCCTTTATCTTGATATTTTTGCCTTACCTCACCATGTCAAGTGACAACTCAGACTACCTCAATGTTAGAAAACATGATATTTTAACAGCTTCTGTTAAGCTGCTGTGTCACCTTGTCATACCGAAAGCTCACATATAAACTATTTCCCTAACTAATAAAGGACCCTATCAGCATGCTGAAGGGAAGAGGTAGTAGCGAACACTATACTTGACCATTTTGATTGCTCTCTGGGTTTATTAATAGTTTTTGGGGGTTAAAGCATCCAGAAACCTTTTGACTCAAGGCTTTGAGGATTGGACAGAAGACTTTTGTCATTTCAGAAGCAGTGTAGTGAATATTCAAGACAGGGTATGTTTTTTCTTATTTATTCAATGCAAGATGTTAACAAGTTCTGATCCAAAAATTTTTTATGCTTCCACTTTATAGAAACAATAGAGCTTACTTTTTAATCAAAAACCTCATTTTGTTAAGCAAACACAACTAATTGCAATGAGCTTGACTATAAGAATTAAGAGTAGAACTAGATAATAGATAAGAAAAAATTAAAAGGATGAAACCTTGAAATCAAAAGGTAGAAATGATTATACAGAAGCAACTTCTAAAGGTAAATTAGCAAAATGCAAGATCATCACTATAGTGAAACGAGTAACCAATGTGTCAGAGACAATAATGATGCTAATTATACCTGCTTATACTCGAAAGTATCTCCTCCACTGGAGGCCAAAAATCTACAATATGTTCTTCTAAAAAGTACCAAGACTAAAAAGTAAACCTTCTTTACGGTACAAGGAACTTACACCCATCACTTATGAGAAGTTTTCCATCTCCTTGCAAGCCTATCATACTTATCCCTCCAACTTCTATTCTCCTTATAAAATGCAGTCTTCAACTTTTGCATTGTAGCTTCATATATAGTGATTCTTCTATCGAGCATATCTTCCGCAAACCTCCTCACATCAAACAACCTATCCAAGTTATGAAGTCCCACAAGCAAAGCATTGGCACCCTCTTCAAGAGGCAATATACCATTCTCTACCATGTAGTTCCATATATCTATCGCCATTTCAGGATCATCGCCATCAAACAACAAGGTAATGGCTGCAGCACAATTCAAATGTGTTGGCGGCCATTCATTCTTGATCATTTCATGGAAAAACTTTCCCACCTCATGAAACTTCTTGTTTTTAATCAAACATCGAAAAATCATGTTATACGTTAGAGAATCTGGAAAGGCTCCATAAAAAACCATCTCATCAAGGAATCGAAATGCATTATCCACATCATTGTTGTTGCAGAGCGATCCAATCATGGCATTATACATGATTAAATTGGGCATCAAGTTATTAACCATGATAATATCCCACAACAGCACAGCATGAGCAGAATCATTTTGCTTAACAAGAATATCAAGAGCATTAGAGAGAAATTTCAAACCTGGCAAGCAATTCTTATCTTTCATAACCTTGAGAAACTTTAGGGCTTCATCCACCTGCGCCTCACGAACAAGCATAGTCAAGAAAGTTTCATACGAAGACACATGCTGTGGGCTCCACCCGAAACGGGAAACCATTTCGCTAAAAGTCTTCTTGGCCTCCACCACATTGCCTTCTTTCTCCCAGCCTTCCAACAAAATCGCAAAAGAATCCTCATCAGGAAGAATCTTCTCTTTAACTCTATCAAGAAACTTCAATGCTTTCACCATCTCTTTGCCTTCACAGCAAATCACACTCAAAAATGAATTGAGCGCGACTGCATCTTGTTCAATGCCATACATGTTCATAACATCAAAACTCATTAAAGCTTCATTATACCTCCCAGCTCCACAATAGCTATCGAAAACCGAAGCAAATGTTGCCACTGACAACACCTCTTGTTGCTTCATCGATCGAATCGCATCCCACATTTGTTCAAATAGTTGGTTCTTACCAAGAATATCGACCATCAGATTCCACGCATACACCGAAAGCTTCTGGTCGCGTCCTGCCCATCTAAAGAAATTAACAGCGGCCGTGGGGGAATCGTAGGAGAACTTCAAAACTTCCTGAACTACCTCAGAAGTCACGACAAGGCCCGTACAGGAGAGTGCAGAATCGGTATCATCGGGAGAAGCGTAAGCGAGTATTTCACACAAAATTCGAGCAGAAGGAGAAATATCCAGCGTGTCACGATGCGAGGGGAATCGAGGTTTTTTTGGGTTACGTGAGGAAGAAGGGGTGGTGGAGGATGACGGTGGAATTATAGAATTCCGAGCCGAGATTTTAATGCCGTTATTGGGGTTTTCAGGTACACCCTCCATTTTCGGTTTAAAGAAGAAGAGTGCGAAAAACCCTAACAACCTCAAAATCACAGAGCTTTACATAGTCGAATAAATTGTAGGATTCAAACATTACCTTGAGTCTTGCGTTGCTCTCTCTTTCTAGGTTAGTCAGTTTAGAGTCATCCTCTGCTCAGTTTCAGTGGCGAAAAAAATTGAAACTTGAAAGTAGAGGGAGATGACGAAATGCGGAAACATTACGGTTAAAAGGTCTCAACAAGAAGAAAGATCTCTGTCAGGCGCACCACGTCATCGTGCTATGATGCGCACCAATCCAAGCGCACGTTGAGCAACCGGCCCTCCACGTCACTATTCAAGATTTTTTGGCCCTCCACGTCACTATTCAGGATTTTTTGGCCCTCCACGTCACTATTCAGGATTTTTTTGGAAAAAAAAATGAAAACTTGATGCCTCCAACAGTAACTGTAACATTATTTCAATGACACATGTTGCTCTATATTCCGTGAATCTTTCGAAGTGTACAATCCGTTATAATCAACCACCTTCCATCACTGGCTTAGCTTCGCTTCTCTTTCTTTCTTACGTTCCACCTGGACTACTTCTATCACTTCCATCAGTCACTCTTTCCTTTCTTTACCTCTGAATGCCGAATTCCTCCTCCCTTCTCACCTTGCAATCATGAAACCATCTCGATCTTTTATCGCAAGTCCCTTCAAATTACCGCCACAAACACTACCACCATTGCACTTCACCCAGAGTTGCAAATTGATTCCAAATGCGAAATGGGTCTTTCATTCGGGACCTCTTCCCACCAATTTTCCACTCACCCTTGTTATCAAAAGCTCCAGAACTGACGTTACTTTACCTGCTTCAACAGAAGCTTCATCTCCAGTTATTACATCGGATATGGACAAACTAGAATCTGTAGAGGAGAATATAGAGAAGGTTATTTCTTTTCTTGGTTTTTGGCCCACGTTTAATAGATGATGGTTATGCGTTTCTAACTTTTTTTATTCTATTTTTGTAGTTTATTTATCGATTTCGGTTCATGGCGCTTCTGGGTGTTTTTGGTTCTTTGATTGGATCATTTCTCTGTTTTATCAAGGTATTTTTATCTTTTAAGTTTGCGTTATTTTTATTTTTGTGAAATATTATTTTCCTAGATATTAGAAGAGAAAATGAAAGACAATAAACTTTATAATCTGAAAGAATGAATCCAGAACTGATTAGTTGATGGATTGAAAAATCTAATATATTTTGGCAAGTTATTGGAATAAAAATTCATAAAAGGTATGAAATTAGAATGGCTCTCGATTTTGATTTGTACAAATAATCATGGGTTGGAACTGATGAGACCAAAATTAAATGTACGTCCTCATGAAAGGATCTTTTACATGGGAATTTAATTTCATTAACTGCTTGTAATTATGGTTTCCTAATTATTTTATTATGCCGCTAAAACTTACTATTCGTATTCTTTCTGAAGTTTGATTGTAATCCTGCTGTGGAATGTTTGTATCTCGGAGTTAGTGGGGCTTATTTGGGTTGATTTGTAATCTGACTTACTACTGGACCTAATTTTGTTTAGTTTAGGATTGGTTTTGAAGCGAATTAGGATTCTGATAAAGTAATCGCAAATTAGTCATCCTTTTGTTAAAGTGTTAGATAGCATGAAATGAACGGACGACAGAAATGCAAAAGGAAAATTTGAACGGTTGGTCTGGTCTCATGTATTTAAAGAAATTTGAGTGTACACATTCTTTAAGATAAATGATAGTCTGAGTCAAACAATCTGGAACTTCAAAAGACAATATTTCTTTAATTAGTTTTTCATTGTTGCTCTGCATTGGTGTATCAAGCAAGTGAACCAATGGCATCCAGTTTATTATCCAATTGATCTCAGATGAAATGTTGGGAGATTAAGCTGTTGTTTTGGGACTATGTTTTGACCAGGTTTTGGTTTTGCTATAAAAGGTGTAATTTAGTGTGCCTTTCAGTCCCTGAAAAGAATTTGTATGATAATGTCTTATTATTATGATAGCAAGTTTTGGTTGATGCTGATTATGTTCAACCGTCTAGACAGGTATTGGTGCCTTTCATCTTTTGGCATTTGTTATGGTTTAATTTACTTTACCTTCTATAAAATCCCTCGTCCCATTATGTTATCTGTTGTTGGTTGACGCTATGTTCTTTCCTCAAAGTAAAGTTAAGTTGAGGAGACTCAAGTTGCTATAAATTTCAGGGTAGAAATTCATAAGAGCAATATCTATTTGTAAATGTTTATCATAAGCAAAAATTAAAAAAACACGAAGGAATGCAAGTAGCAGAAATGCAGGTGTAGTGGAATGTAATGATGGAATGAATGAATATTTATAGCCCATTAGGAATGGGCCAGATGTGGAAGGTAATATGCCACTCAGATGAGATTTGCTATTTGATCTCTTGTACTATGAAAAGGCATTTTAAAGTTGGTTGTCTGGCACTATCCTTTATCTATGTTTTATTTAGATGGATTAATCATACATGAAAGAGGAGAATTCTGATGATATTGCTCAATTATAGAAGTATGATCATGAATAGCGTTTGAATTCTCTAATTAATGCAAATTTTGACTCATCAAACTACAGTTTAAGCTATAGTTGCTGTATGACCAGAAAAAAAAAAAAAAAAAAAACAGAATGAATGAGAGACAGGCAGGAGGAAAAGGGAGAGGAAAGGGGAGGGAAAAAATGAACTGAGAGGTGAGCCTAGATAGAAGAGATAAGAGGAAGCAAAATTTAAGATGCATAATTCGCAAAAATCAATCTAGCTTTTCAAAAGAATATGTGAATGCCTTTCTAAGGCTAGACCCAAATAGAGTTACAGACGAAAACACAAGATGGTACCTAATTCAAAGCAAGAATTATCTCAGAAAATAATCTTCTTATTATTTTATTATTATAGCTAATGCTTTGTTGGTTAGAGTGCTTTAAGCTTTTCATGGATGTATTTCCTTATAATTTCCTAAATGCTTGTGCATGTCGATATTGTTGGTATGTTGTTGTATTATCCTATATTTTAGCATTTTATTGAATATCACTATATCAGTAATTGTTAGTATTTCTTAAGGTCAAGCCTTTTAACTATTCAAAACTGTATTTTGAATGAAATCCAACTAAAACAAATGGGAAAGTTTATAGAACAAAATATCTGGAGGTTCTGAGGTTTTATTCTAAAACTGAAACTTTACCAGAAACTAAAAATATTGTGGGATTATTGAATCATCTTGAATGCAGCAAATTTTTATTGCACTTTATCTTCTATGATAATTGATGCATATTTTATATATTTTATCTGTGATCATCTGGTTTTCTCTTTAATGTGTTGATTTATGCTGTTGACCCACACTGACATGCAGGGTTGTACCGTTGTCATGTCTTCTTTCAAGGCATATTTTGTGAATCGTGCCAAAGTGATTTTATTGCTGGTTGAGGCTATTGGTGAGTGTTTTTGATTAATGGTTAATATCCTTGCTGTTATTTTGCTTAGTTCTCGTCATGTGCTTTTTTGGTTCTGTGTATGCTTTCTAAATTTTTTTCCTTGAAAGGATACTATATAGTTATAATCCTATTACATTTATTTGAATTTGCTTCTATAACTTTGAATTTTGTCCTTAAAAGTTAAAACACTGAAAATAAAAATAACTTCCAGCAAAAAGCACTAGAGTCGTATGACATGGATGGAGGTTATTAAAAAATTTGAAATTCCCAAGTCAATGAATCTTTGTGGCATAATAATTGAAAAATAGAAATTATTGCAATTATTTTAAGCTAGAACCCGTTCTAGTAGGCTATAGTTTTAAATGAATGATTGTACTTTAAATTTCTTAATATGACAGTGTACACAAATGAGTTGTGACATTAATTAGGATTTACTTTAAATCCAAATTGGCAGCAGAGAACCCAATTCAAGGGGGGCAAACATGAAGTATCTGGTAGCTTGAGATGCCTTGAACCTAGACTTACTGTGGGTTTTGTTGCTAATTTAATAGTTTTTTGGGAGCTATTAACTATACTATTGAACTTATATTTGCTTACATTTCACTTTTTCCTGTATGGACATGGCTTGAACATTCATTCATATCAACTTTAGCAGTTATCAGTTATGGAATGAACCGTAACTGCTAATTTCCATGTATATAAACTCAGCAAATTCATTTTCTCCACCCTTCCTCTCCCCTGTTACCAACACCATGCAAAAGAAAATGGCTAACACTTAAGACTATTCGGGGCTGCATGTAGAACTCCACACTTCTATAGCAACATTTAATTTCTGAACTTTCATTTTGACTTGGAATAGATTTAATGCATATTTCACCCATCATTTCTCCACTTACATGCATGGAAGTGAAAATAGAATATGCATATTCTGGCAGGAGGCATCCCTTGTTAACTGTTGATGAAAAGGCTTTCTTTTGTTCTTAACTGAAGTCACTAATTTCCACTTTATTGCACTTCTAGATGTTTATCTTTTAGGAACTGTAATGCTGGTTTTTGGGATGGGTCTCTATGAGCTCTTTGTTAGCAATCTTGACCTTGCAAAACTACTATCAAAAGAAAAAGCTCACAAAAGATCAAATCTCTTCGGATTATTCACTTTAAAGGTCAGTTTTCAATTTGTTTATTCTTTTCCTTCATTAATGCTTTCGCTGCAGCAGTGCTTGCACCTTATGAAATTAAAATATCAATTTTATTTTGATTATTTTTTCAGCACTGTAATTTACTTTAAAGAACTAGCCAACTGAGTTTAATCTTTTTCATGTAACACTTTGGACATATTATCTTCTTAACCTTGTCTCTATGCTTTGATATAATTTGCAACGGCATTGTTCTAACATGTATCTTTTTCTTTTTTCCTCAATTATCTTCTCGTTCTTTCAATTTCCAGGAACGACCGAGGTGGTTAGAAATCAAGACTGTTGATGAGCTGAAAACAAAGCTTGGCCATGTCATAGTGATGCTGCTACTGATTGGGCTGTTTGACAAGAGTAAGAAAGCTGCAATAAATTCTCCTGTGGATTTGCTTTGCTTCTCAGCGTCTGTTCTCCTTTCCTCTTGTGGTCTCTTTTTGTTGTCTAAGCTTAATGGCTCCAAATAAAAGTACGTTTAACACTCTACTTTGTATTTCACTAATATTTTGAGATATTAGTTAGAAAGGGTGGAGATACACAAATATACAATGTGTATATACATAAAGACATTAATATACTCCTTGTCCTTGTAGTGTATATTAATTTTAAGCTGAACAATATAATACTCAAAAAATGAATCCTAATATTTTAAGATGTATTTAGAGCCAAAAATTTTAAAACAAAAAAAAATGTTGTAAAAAGATTTGGCTCTCTTACTGACTCGGAGTTTTACCCAGTATCAGCTAGTTCCTTAAAGTGTATATATACTGCTTATCCCAGTTCTGATTTGGGTTGATGTATACTTAATTGTTTCTTATTAGTAGCTACTGTACCATTCTTAGTGCTCATCATCCTGCCGCCAAGCTAGTTGGACTACTCTATTGCTTCAGCAACGTGTGAACTATGATGCTTCCCTTTCTTATTTGGCAGACATAGCTGACGCAATTTCGATACCATCTGTTTCATTTTTGCCTTTTGACAATATTCTAACTATTCAAATCCTCAACTTCTCTTCCGGCAAACTTTGGTGCTGCATTGCACTGCATCCTTCTCTTTCCTTTCTTGAAACCGAGTCATCCCTTTCCACGAACGTTAACGTGAATTTTGTTCTTGCATGTACGCAGAAATACATCCACCCTATATTGAGTTAGATTGTCATTTAATTTAAAAAAAAAAGAAGGGGACAAGGCTTGATTCCAATTGCTTAATTACGACCACTTTTCTAATTCTAAGCTGCAGCTTGCCAATATATATTGTATAATTTTATTGTCTAAATTTTAAATAATTTTTTATAGCCGTAAAAGGTTTTATATTCCAGTGTATAAATTTTATATTATATTTGGTTACATCATATGATATGTCAAATCTCCTGAAGAGTCACTCTTGGTACTTTAATTTTGACAACACTAAGCTTGTATGAATTTTCACTTACAATTGTCAATGGACAATGATTAATATATAAATAACAATTTTCACTGTTTAAAATTGGGATTATACTACCCTAGATTACTTGTAAAATTCATATAAAAGTTGTAAATGTTATAAATTTAATTATAAAACAAATAAAATATTACAGATGTAAATATAAATAACTAAAGTATGATAAATATAATTATAAGAGAGAAATATCGAAAGAATATAATTATAAGAGAGAAATATCAAAAGTGAGAGGGTTATTTTATTTTACACTCAGGGATATCATTATAACGGAAACAATTCAACTATTTATAATATCTTACCACCACTTTGAATTAATTGAAAATTGAGAAGTCCGAGCCACATGTTAAGTAAAAAATTAGTTTGACAATGAGAGACATGTAAGCAAGGTTAATGGAAATCAATAAGGAATTAATCATGCTCTAATCTCATTTGTCTTCCAAAAGCAAATGGTTGGCAAATCCATGTTACAACACTAAATAATATAAAAAACTTATAAAGAATTATTTATACAATTTTTAGATAAAATTTATAATTTTTATATAAATTTTATAACTGAAATATTATTATCACATTAAATCCGTAAAATTGAGGATCTTCTCCATTCTAAAGTATATTCAAAGTACATTCAAGCACCACCATATACCTTGATTTTTTACCAACTCTTAGGCCGCCCCCCGCTAATGATCTTTTGATATCTTGAACGGTGAAAATGAATAATTTCTTTTTAAACCCTACTTTTCCTCCATTTTCTCATCAGCCAAAACTGTAATTCAATTATCATTTTTTGGATAAGTTAAATTATTTAATAATTTTCTTTTTAAAACAAACTCCAGAACACTTTAATTCACACGTCATTTTATTTTATTTTTAAACAAAGTAAAGTTGAAAGTTTCATATTTGTTTACGGTTTTGGCTTTCAAGTTTTGAGTTTCATCCATGGAGTTGTGGTTTGATTCTGTAATTACTGGACTGCATGCTGTGAATGCTAGCAAATCCCAAGGCTCAAACTCACTCTTATGTTTCTTTGCCTCCGGTGGATAATCAATTTTCTATTATCCACCAGACGCAAAGAAACATAAGAAAGAGTTCGAGCCTTGGGATTTGCTAGCATCCACAGCATGCAGTCCAGTAATTACAACATCAAACCACAACTCCATGGATGAAACTCAAAACTTGAAAGTCCAAAACCACAAACAAAGAATTCCAAACATGAGGAAAAAAATAGAAATGAAGAACAAAACTCAGATGAACAAATAATAAATCCTTGATAGCAAATCCAGATGAATAATCTCCTCCAAAATGTCCCTTTACTATAGATCAAACAACAAAAACACAATCATTGCTCCTAAATACTTCATAGCTCCTCAAAAAGACCAAACTAAAATCATAAAAAACTCCCAAAAGTTAACAATTTGACACTTCAATTGCTAAAAAAATCGCATAAATCAACATAAAAAAAACAAATATCAACCACAAAACGCCAACATATCAAAAACCCATATCAAAATTAACAACCTAGAAGGCTAGAACTCAAACCTCAAAACCAATAAAAATAAAATCAGAAGAAACAAAAATTCACCAAAAAAAATTGAGTGATTAAGTTCATAGCTGGAATAAAAATCAAATCAGACGAAAGAAGAAACTATTATTAAAAAAAAAAAAGGGGGGACTTGGCCATGAAGCAACAGATTGGGCATTGACACGGTTCAGGTTGTGGCGGTTTGGCACTGGGGTTTGAACACTTGATCAATGTCTTGCGATTGGTGCTCACTTTTGGGAAATTATCAAAAATAACCAAATGGGAGAGGGGATTAATGAAAAATGGTAGGTTTGAAATTTTAGTTGATTACTTTACCGAACCTCATCCCTGATGACTAAAATACTCTCACTTAAAAATTCCTTAAACCTCTCCAAAACTCTCTGCTTTCTCTCTTCTCCTATATACACGATATCACCATAACTCTTATAACTAAATATTTACTTGGATTTCATGTCTTTGTGTATATATTATTAAGGAATATGAATACCATATAACCAGAATTTAATTTTTGTCATGGAACATCTCTCAGTACTAGCCACGAGGAAGAAGAAATCAAAATATTCCCCTCTTATCCTTTATAAAATTTTCAAATGCAAGGAAGAAAAAATGAAATAAATGTACATTAAAAGATTATAATAAAGTTTCATATAATAGTCTCTTGCATTCTCCTCATAGCTAGAGATATTTTCTTGTTCCTTCATTGTTCATCCCCAAGCAAAGCTTTCCGTTCCAGGATTGGCTCGTAGTCATTAGAAACGCTTTTTGAAGCTTCCTTCTCCATTGTCTAGTAGCTCATAGACAAACAAAAAGCAAAGATAGGTAGTGACAGAGAGGCAATAAGATGAAGTATTTAGTCAATGATATTGTAAACTTATTACAAAGCCTACCTTAATACAACTAGAGCAAACTTTATGAAAAATAACAACTCGAACAGTCACTATCTTTGGTGGATGTCAACTACGGTCTCAAACAGCCTCAGTCTTTGGTCAACGTTAACCACGATTTTGCAAAGCCACAGTCTTGCAAAGTCATAGTCTTTGCATCCTCCTTCGTCTTTTCTGATAATTAAACCAATTTCTTAATTTATCATTTGTTATTTTTCCGTTCCTCCGTTCACTTTCCGTTTGAGTGTAAACTTCTTATTCAATTCATAATGATCATGTGTTGTTTATAGGAAGAGAAAAAGAAGAAGAGAGTTGTGCAGAAGCCATTTGCTGGATAAGAGAAAAAGAAGAGAGTTTTGGTGATGTCAAGAGAGAAAAGAAATAAGAGTTATGGTGATATGGTGTTTGCAAGAGAAGATAGAAAGCAGATAATTCTAGAGATTTAAGAGATTTTTAAGTGAGGATATTTTGATCCTCAGGAATAAGATATGGTTAGCGTAATCAATTAGAATTTTGAACCTATTATTTTTCATTACATCCCCTCCCATTTGATTTTTTTTTTTTTTATTTCCCCTTAATTTTTTATTATCCTTTAATGGTTATGAAATAAGAGAGACAAGCAGTGACCGATTGAGAGAGATTTTTCGATTTTTATTGGGAATGACGTGAAAGACTTTGGCGACTGTGGGTGATGAAAGATAAAAAGAAAAAGAAAGATGAAGTAATACCAGAGGGCCCAGCTTCGACTCCCCTAAGGGCCAGCTCCCAGGGCTATTGCAACGTGGCTAACTGGATGGCGTGGGGGTCGATCCGCCGCTGAAGCGTAAGTCCTGAATTAACTGGAACAGAACTCTGGGTTCGAAGCCCAGAACCTGCGGCATGTGAGGGGATTTCCCTATCTTCCAAAAAAAAAAAAAAAAAAATTGGAAAGTTTATACGGAGATTTGTTGGTGATATTTTATTCATTTTCGTTGTTTAAAACATCGAAAGATCATTAGGTCCCAACAATGCTGACATGGATTTGACTATTTTCAGATGAAATTGTGAAAGTGAGAGTTTGATGTTCCTAAAAAATCAAGAGCGATGACGATGTTACTTATGATATGATCATATCATAAGGTGGTGTATGTTTTTTCTCCGTCAAGCATATAATGGGCAGCGGGCCATGGAAGAAAATCTTTTAATTT
This sequence comes from Bursera palmeri, assembly GCA_026225775.1. Classification (NCBI taxonomy): domain Eukaryota; kingdom Viridiplantae; phylum Streptophyta; class Magnoliopsida; order Sapindales; family Burseraceae; genus Bursera; species Bursera palmeri. Next base: position 6,353 of record JANKKB010029475.1, on the reverse strand, counting down.
TGATGGTCATAATGGATGACAATTGTTAGGGCCACCACTTTCTAATAAATTATCTACAAAATCAGCAGATTGCTTAGGAAATAATGATTATTGATCATTAAGATCAGATTCTTGAGAAAGAAGCTTATCTACTTATTTTTTAAAAATTTAAAACTATTGTCAAAGAAAGGGACAGTGCATTATGCACTAGTAATCTTGACTGAATTCTTAATTAATTAAACAAAGGCCAACACTAGTCGGTCCATCGACTAGAAGGGCCATGCTTTTCCTAGTATTACCTTCAATGAAGATTAAGAGACGAATTAATTGGGAATTCTTAGATGTTTATACCATTTAATTAGATCATTAAAGACAATTAACCACCACCACCATCTCATTTAAATTCTAACTAAGAATATTCTTGATTCTAGATCAACAGTGTAAGATTTTGCTCCACTATCGATCGGGATGAAAATGTTAATACATTAGATTAATGGGGGAGTGGATGACTTCAATCGCACCAAAAGGTAATATAAAATATCAGTGTTGCGAAGAGCTATAAAAACGTTATCATCCGAACATAATAAAGAATTAATAGCATGAAATCTCAATTAGTCACGTTCTCAACAAAGAGTTGGCACACCAGCATACGAGGATTGGTAGTGCATATAAAAATACATTACATATATATTACCAGCAATTTATGTTATCCATCTAAAATTTTATATTGCTCATTCATTCTTTATATGATATTATTCATGATCCAATGTAGAAACACAAAAAATTCTTTGCGAATAGCCACATTTGTAGAGCTCTAAATTATTTATGTTACTATGTATATATTAGTATTAAAATAATCATATGATTACTATAGACGCAAATTAATAAGCTTAGTTTGGTAAGTGCTGATTACAAGTTTTTACCATGAAACTAAACGATGCTAACTTCTTTAATTAAATAATAAGTTCTTAACACGTGTCAAATAATATAAATTGATAATATATTAATGATATCTCAGTAAAATCTCTAAAGTTTACTGATAATTATTTGAAAACAAAACAAGTTAAACCACAAGGAAAATATTAGAATTCTCGACGAAGCAAGAACTATAATGGTTTACAAAATAAATAGAAACACCGGTACCATAGCATGCATGCCATAACCTTCATATATTGAAGGAAGAAACCTCACTAAATAATATTTCAAAACCCTAACGCATCCTATAATACTGGAGAAGACCAATATTATATATGAAGAAATCTTAATTTCTTGCTTCCGAGCAAACTTTCAACCATCTTTTTACGTATGAATATCTTGGAAACCTAACAAGCTGTATGATGGCATGGGGATATATATGCTATTAAGGAGAACCTGGTGGCCTATCATGGCCAACACCAGGGCTGTGACCAGGACTTGTTGGGCGGTAAGCTACGGTCTCTGTCTTCTTGTAACGATTTATAGACTTATACCGGGGAATGGTGGGAGGTTTGGGCTTGCTCAACGAGGAGCGCCCTAGAGGAATAGCTGGTGGGTGAATATCCAGGGTCCTCGCTGCTGCTACCAGGTAAAAGTGTTTGTGTAGGAGGAGAACCACTAGAAAACTTAACGTAAAATTTTTGTAAGCCATCAATATGATGGAAGAAGGTTAGGTTAAGCTAGTGAAGATTGAAACGGAGAAGAAAGCTCTGAAGTCCTTCTTCTTAGATCAATCACAGCTTACACTTGAAATGTCAATTGTTGGCTGGGAGAGTGGTATTTAAGATCATTGCAAGGTCCCACGTGAAGCCGCAGTTGTTCTCAAGATCAACATTTAATAAGGGTTTATGCTGCACATGGTAGGGTTTAAGATATTAATGTAATGTTGAAGCTGAGAAGTAAGCATGCGAATAATTTCTATAAACGGTAAGGTTAGTATTTCTTGACTCTTTACAGTTTCCACCAACAACCATTCGTTGGTATGCATTCAGAACTTTTAAGGAAAGAGCATTCATTTCGATTAGACAACACCAATTAAGAACACTTACTTTAACATTTATGTTTTATTTAGTACTTGAGAGAGAGAGGCTGAAGTCTGCAACAATGCATCTAAGTAAGATTTTCTAAAGAAAATGCTTCTTCCACTAAACTTATTAGGGATTTGATAAGATTATCAAATTTTTTTCTTGTCTTCTGAACATGACCTCAAAATTTGGTAATTGATCTATTGCAATTTGCTCATTTGTTGTTCTGTACGTAAGTTCTCCTTGAAGAGTAAGGCTTACAGTTTTATTCAACAGAGAGATTCGATACTATTTATGCAATAATGGGTCATTAATTTTAAATATGTACAAATTTATTTTATATTCTATGATATCACCAGTCTAGCAAGTTAATAATTCAGATTAACAATTTGAGTTAAAATTTAACTAATTCAAAAGATGATTGCAAGAAAAATTAATTATAAGCCATTTCATCCACTTTTAGCCTTCAAACTCATTGGCATCACATGTTCATGTCTTTGGTTATGTGGTTGTGCAATGGAGAGAGAGAGAGAGAGAGAGAGATTCCCGGTGTGCTTAGGGCTTTATACTTCCCTAACTTTTATGCACTTTTGTCCCCCTATTAATATAAAGAGCTTCCTTTTCTCTCACACCAATATTTAAAATTAACTGCATATAATCTTTAACTTTTATATACAATTATTCAATCACCATCATCAACCTTTTCTTTTTTGTTTAAGGAAACCCTAACCTCAAACCTCCGTATATAGTAATTTTATATAGCATACAGTAAACCAGGCAACACAGTGAGGACGACGTCTCTGTCTTTTTAATTCCCTTTATATTCCTGATCGATTTCAGCCAGGAATCAGTGCATTCAGCGCCTTTTATTTGATTTGATTTTTATTTTTTCAATATCTTAACGTTTAGAATATATTGCAACGGACTTTATGGCTTGCAATTTCCATATAATTTTCTAGGGTTTTCATTGCAAATGGAAAGAAACCTCTTTGGGATCTCTAGGCCTTGCTCTAGACTTCTACTGGTAGGCCACCAAATATCTGAAACTTAGCTCTACTCTTCATAGCTTTCACTTTACATTATTCCTCATTGAAGGCGAAATATAAATTAATTAAGTTCAATACTACCTGGGATCATATTTTAAACTATTAATTGTTTTAATTAGCGGTTAATTTGGTTGACAAATGGCTACTCAATCTTACGTCTCAAGTCTTCGATGAATTTTTTTAAATATCTCTTGACATAAACATGCTTTATTTGGAGCTGTAGCAGGTCGGGAATGCTAGTATTCGTATAATATTACTGCTCTTATACGTAGGAGCATCTCGCATCAAAATATTTTGTCCAACATTCAAATGAAGTGCTTACGGGGGAACAAAAACACTTTGACTACTTTACATCTGTTTGAACGTGGTAATTTGAACGGTAAGAATATATAATTTATGATTGACACACTCGAACCAAATAGATCAATTCCACCCATGAGAAGAAGCAGCCAGATAAATAGCTAAGGTAATGACCTTTATTCCAGAATAAAAAGTCCGTTTACTTATATACCTTAATGATTTCCTGCAAGTTTAAGCGATAGAAATCTTCTGAATCAGTCAGTAAAAGTGGTAAATTAATGGAGCCAATATTCACCAAAAGGAATAATGTGTAAACTGTAACTGACGAATAATTTATAAAGCATTTCATTAGTAAATGATTCATATCATTCAAAACTAACGATATTTTAGTTAATGGGAAATAATTTATTATTAAAAATTTGACCATACTCAACAAATAGTTATTATTGACTTAATAATTACCTAGTAATGGAAGTTTCTCTGTGCTAAAGTATTGGAGACCCATTTTCAGTTTATTCATCCCGACTTTTCAACTGCAATTAACATTTTCAGATTATTCGAGTATTCCTTCTGTCTCCTACTTTCTCTTTCTTTTTATATTATTTTTCTATTACAGCTTGGTGCTTGTGGCGAATAGATGTAAGCCCGGCCCCAGCTCTTTTCTCTAGTAAATGCTTTTAAGAATTTTTTAGGGAATTGGAAGATAGAACATATGCGTTAACTATGGAATATTTGGCAAACTACAGATATGAATGTTCCTTAACCAAAAATAATAAACAAATCTTCTAATGACTCAGCTACCAAACTTCCACTATACTATTGTCGTCTTTCTATGGTTGAATGCTGCATTGAAAATTCACGAAATCACATAACTGCAATATCAGGAGCGTCCCTACCATGATTGCAAGCACATTGAAGATATTCTTGGTTTTATTTGTTTATTCTCCATAACTTTGCAGAAACATCAAACGGCTCGAGTGAGTGGCAGGGATGAACCACGCCCATTCATAGGTGGCCAAGCTGCAGGCGCGAAAATTCGCATTCAACATCAATTAACACAGTAATGACAGAACGTTAAATATTATAATGGGAAGTGACTTGCAAACTAATTCTTCTGCTTTTGTAAATATTGAAAAACTTGTTGCTAATTATTTTTTTTGTAGAGTGAGATACAAGAGATCAAACAGTGGATTAATATTGAATATTGATCTTGCTAGAAACCGTTTAACTTCTATCCTCAACTTGGTGGTTCTTCCTTAAACTAATTAATCTCCTACATTATGATGAAATCGATCTTGAACATGTACCATCATATGCTAAATTAGAGAAGGCTCAATTCATTAAATCAAAGCAATGCTATTTTTGATCCTTCTATGACAAATAGAGTGAATATTTAGCGAAGTTGGAAAGCTCGAGAATTGATGTTTCTTTGATCTTCTTCTTTTCATTTTCATCTATCTAACTTCATCACTATTATTAATTCTTATGTTCACATTCAATTGACCATCTTTAATTTTCTTTTCCTCCTTCTCTAAAGTCATTCGATCATGGTCAACAACACTTTTTTGCAAACTTGATTCGTTGTTTTACTTTTGTGATTTTGAATGAGATAAATTACATATTTCTAGTACATTAACTTGCGCGATGGTTGGTATAGTGAAGCGAAACAGTTGCATAAATGGACAAAATTTTTGGGTATCGTTCAAAGTTTCAAATTTCTCAATAATTAACAATCAACTTGTTCTTGAAGTATGGAGATGGATGCTTAGGTACCATTCTAAGTTTCAATTTTAAATTGCTTAATGACTACAGAATCAAGAGTCACATTTAGAGTATATGTGAGATATTATATAAATTAGCCTAGCAACAAGAAATAATTTAATTAATCATATTGTTTGGAAGCATTCATGTAAAGACCAGTTGGAAGGTGCAGCATAAAAAAATGATCAGTAAAAGCACAAAATCTGCTTGAAATCATCATATTCTCCAAAACCTTTAAATTTTTTCTGATCATGCAAGTGTAAGGAGGAGTGTTGTTTTTTGCATAAGTAAATGCTTCAAAATTAGTATTGTTATTTGCATAAATAAATGCTTCAAAATTGGACTGGGCTCATATATCATAGAAGATTATTGGGTGAAAGTCATAAGAGTCCAAGATGACTTATCCAAAGCAAAGGCTAATTTAAATAACAAACCATTTATATATGATCTGACAATATAATTTTTTTTAATGGAGCCCTCAAGAGAGAAGGGAGTTAGACTGAAGCCTCTGCTCTGTGCGTGCTTATCGTAAGAGCCAAACAAGGTATTGATTGTTAGTGTTTGTGGGAAACCTTGACTTGTAGCAGTTCAAGGAAATGAATTTGGGAAGCAATACATATGATGATTGTATATAGAGATGGCAAAAGTTCAGGCGGGTCAGGTAAAAAATAGTAGGCCAAATAGGTCAACGAGTAAGGCGTAAATAGTGATAAACCAAGCCAAGCTAGACCAAGTACCAAAACTTTGTGGCCTAGGCTTGGCCCATGACCTCTACATAGGCCAGGCCAGGATGGGCCCACGGGCCTTTATATGTACTTTTTTTTTAACAAATAATAAAAAATATATAGTTAGACAGGAAAGAGAGTAGGCGTCGCGGTGCTTGATACTGAAAGTAAGCATAGGATCATGCAATTGGGTTCAAAGGAAGTGTAAATGAAGGAAGAAAACTTACAAATCTCCAAGCTTTGAAATGGGTATTTTTCTTCCAAGAATTCTTTCCAAATCTTGAACTTTCTCCACCAAACTTTGCAAGCTTGATCTATATTGTTCTTCTAATGGCTAAGAACTCCTCTTCACCTTGAATTGACTTTCAATTTGCTAGAATTGTTATGAAATTTTGAAAACAAAATTTCATGGAGGGAGAAGAAGAGAGATCACGTTCATTGCCTTAGTAGAATGAGAGAATTATGTTTTTAATTCAATTCTCTATTATTTAATGTAAAAGCACACACATGGCACTTGTTAATTGAAGTGGTGGTGGATGTTT
>JANKKB010029474.1:0-24094 GCA_026225775.1 Bursera palmeri | reverse complement strand
GAGCGATGGGAAGAGTTTTTTTTTTTTTTTCTTGGGTGTTTCCGCGTTTCGGGAGCTCGAAAGTGGGGGTTTTAAGAGGGAACTCGATAGTCAAGCAAGTTGCAAATGTGTTTGGAGGGTTTTCGAGAAAGTTGTTTTAAGTTCAAAACAATCGACAAATAAATGCTCATTTTCTCGCGAAAATTATCGTCATCGGAAAATTTTTTGTCAATGTGGGGACTGGGAGTGGCACTTGGCGTCTGGCGATGTGGGCGTGCCTTTCACGTTTACAAGATTCACCATCATCGCTTTGTCAAGTCGTGCCGTGTGACCAAATCGGTGGGCTTTCGTATTATCATTTCCTTTCTCCTGTCTCTACATGTTCACGTCATGTCAATTTTTATTGAAAAAATTATCTATTGGAATCCAGTTTTTTTCTTTTCATTATCTACTAAATTAGAATATACAAAACAGGCAAGTATCTTTTACAATTTTTTGTGCTTTAAAAATTAAAATACAAATTATTTAAACTGATAATTTTGATAATAGCTAATCCTATATATATCATATAATAAATCCACATAATTTTATAAATTATTCAAAGTTATTACTTTTTTAATTATTTTTTCATAAAAATCTTGTTTTTGTTAAAATTTTAATTTAAATTAAAAATATACATAAACAAACATTTTATTAAAAATATTTACGAAATTTTTTTCCTTAGCAATTAAAGAAGAGATGGCACTGGCTCGCGAGTTGCATAAATAAAAAATATCGCGATATATTGGGGTCGGCGCTCGTGAGTAGGTAAGGGGTGGGTTTGCTTCATGAAATTGCGTTTTGGATGGATCCCTCTCATTCCGCCTCGTGTCAAATAATAGTCTGCATGTTGTGGGCCCTCAGCTGCCTAGCTGGCATTGCCTCATTCTTCCTTCAATAAAAACTATTTCCACCCCAAATATTTTCTATCTCCAGGAGGATTCCGTTTCTTTCCCTGGTCTCGTTGGACTGGAAATAGAAAGCTTCGAGTGGAAATAGTTACGAATCACTGATTTGGAGGCAGGAAGCTAGCCGGGACGTACTGTGCACGGCTTCTTGGGATTTGTAAATCTTAAATGTTGGCTTTAATTTTAAACCATCAATGATCCTCAGTCCAATTTTGACTGTTTGACGATACAAAAATGTCAAATCAGCTATCGTTTCTCCCCTAACCCCAAAAAAATAAAATTTTCTAAATGGCTAATATCCATTTGACGGTACAAAATAGGGTATAGCCATTAGCCACTCAAAAACGTAAAAAGAGAAAAAGAAAGCTACTGGGACTTATAGATAAACTACACTTGTCTGTCTAAGTGAAGTATAAAAAGGAAAACAGAAAAAGAAAACAAGATAAGTGGAGAAAAATCAATAACTTAAAACTCTCTTCTTATAACTTCACGGATTAGTGACTAATTTGATTTTCAATGGATAAACGCCAATAAAAGCCCGACACCCTTGGCCATCTCTTATTTTTTTTTATCCTTTCTTACGGTATCAATTATTGGAGAAAGAGTGTTATCGAAAAGGTGATTCAATAAACCTAATCAAGGATCCAAGTGTCAATTTCTACATCAGTTTCTAATGTCTAGAAGAAAGTTGTAAACTAAATCTTAACAAGATATGTGATTTATTTTGGTTAGAACAAATTTGGAGCATCAATACATTTTAATGTTATTAAATTATAACACAAATAGTATAAATTTTTCCCAATGTCATGACCCATGAAATTCTTGTTATATCTTAACTTTGATATCTAATCGTATGAATTTATGAGTCATTCTCGTTAAAATCTTATCATTAGTGTAACGTATCTATCATCAACATGTACATACCATAATATTTTTGTTCTTGTCAAAACAGTTTTTATCAACATTAATGAATCATGAGCTAACTGGTAAAGTGTGTAATTTCTTTTAAAATATTGTCATCACCCTAAAATAAGGGGGTTTGGTAACTAAATTGGGTGTATTAAGTCAAACTTTTTTTAAAAGAAATAAATAAGGGGGTTTTAGTAACTAAATTGGGTGTACTAAGTCAAACTTTTGTTTTTTTTTTTTTTAGNTTGGGTGTACTAAGTCAAACTTTTGTTTTTTTTTTTTTTCGAAATAAAAAATAATTCAAGTGGCATTGTCACACCCCAACGATCTAGATCCATCACGCCTCCCTAAAATCTTTGGTGTTTGAACTGAGATAATTTCAACGTAAAAGGCAGGTTGTTTGTTCCCTCCTCATGAAGACTTGGAAGATGTGTGAAGGTTTTTTTTTTTTTTTGGTATTCTAATGTAAATTAATTAGTGGATTGAATAAGAGATGAATAGAGGCTGAATGGGCCAAGGAAGATAGGAGTTAAAATATTGGGCCTACAAAAAGAGGCTTCACCTCTCAGATCCAACTTTTAGGTTACTTTCCAGGAAGTCTTAGTTGGTCAAATAATTGCTTTGGGGTTGACTCTTGTTTTAGACAACTAATCATCAAAACAAAATAACCTAACTGGATGGATTGGTTTTATAATCAAATAACTTAACCTTAATTTATGAATAATTATGATTAAGTTGATGTGCAAGTGCAATATCGCATTACTCTGTAAGTTTGTCCACCTAAATATACTTGTTCAAATTCATCATGGTACCCAGTTCTAAGAGAAATCATAAGAAAACTTTAAATCAATTGGCTTAGAATTCAAAATGAGACAAAATTTTTTCCATTAATTCTCCTGAGAAAGGAGAACATCATTCTAGTGTACTCCCTAATGTGCTTCAGAACGACTAAAACAACCCAGTGTTTTCCCAATATTCTCACGAAGTAACCCAAGTCATTCTAGAACAAATCTACTACCAACTCATTCACCAAAGTAGTAAAAATCTCACGTTCCAAACACGAACCCACCTCTTCTTTTTCCACATCAACATTTCTCCACTCTCCATTTTTCTCCATCTCTTGAATATAAGCTTTTCTGCCACCTTCCACCTCCCATTCCATTATCAATTCTTGGGGTTGTCCATTAATCCAATCTTCTGCTACCTTCATCAAGTCTTGCTCATCAAACTCTTTACGTCCCACTTTTGCTTTGTCTTCTTCAATCTTTTCTGTGAAGAAGTCTGAAAGAAGATTATTAGATTGAGTTGATGATCCCATGAACTGAAGTAGTTGTTGCACTTTTTTCTCAGTTCCATTTTCTTCGTCTTCATTGAACATGTTGTTGTTGCCGAGGACATAATTTGAACAAGTATGTAAGGGAGACTGAATTTGGAGCGATTCATCTTCTAGTTCTGATAATGCAATTCGTTTGTCCAAGTCCACCGGTTCCAACTGAGCTAGACTTTCGAAGCGTCTGATCTTTTGCATAAGCTTCTGTTTAGCTCCTGCGTTGGTCATCACAAATTTTAGTTTCTATCAGAAAAAGAGCTCGGTTCATCGTAGTCAGGGTTTTTCTTTGTAAATATTTGCAACATGGGCATGCATTAATTAATAGATCAGATGGAGAAGATAAACGACCTTCCATGCGAGCAAGTCTATGCTGGAAAAGAGGAGGAGAGCTAATCTCTTTATCATCTTCAAATGGGCAGTCCAGCACAGACACTGGACTAAACTGCTCCTTCTCTTCCTCATTTGCCCATTCCTGTTACAATCCATCCATCAAGCAATACTCCATATAAAGAATAAAATAAATATTTCCACAAATCAGCAAAAAGTTTAGTATATATATATCCATCGTTTTACATTAGCAATGATACTAAAGTCGTACATGTCATCTCATGATGATATCCTCGGTAATCATATGCTTCGTAGAGAGCCATAAATCTAAAATTGACATTAATTTATGGTGACGGGTCAACCAAAGTTGAAGAGTTTGTGTCAAATACCAAAGCAGACACATATCAATGGTGCAAGTGAAGGAAATCCCGAGAACAAATGAGTTGGCTAATTAAGTCAACCCACTACTCGACAACGACAAGCCATCTATCTACCGATTATTAATTAACTGGAATCACAGCCCTAACCTTCACTGTCAAACTATTTTCTCATAAAATATTTTTTTTTAGTAAATCATAATATATACCCAAAATAAATAAATAAAAAATCTAACGAATGTCACAGTTTTAAAATTAACAAAATCTCATTTGGTCACCGACAATAACTAAAACCTACTAAACTCCAAACAACCCAATTCCAATTATATTATCTAACAACCAAACCTTCCCTTTTTTTATTCTTATTTAACAATGAATTAATTGATTTCAGGTATGTGTGGTCGTTCAGAATTTAATTTTATATATTGTTCATCAAATTTATGTGATTTAACTGCTAACCATCTCTGCTTTTAATTTTAAAATAAGAGCAAGGGGCATTGAAGTGAAATCAATCAATTTGAAATGAGACGGGTGATTGTGTGACAGAATATACATCACATGGACCATGAAAGTAACTGGTCATGCAACTTTTACCGCCGTGGATCCCGCGTACATACACCCGGTAGCGAGATCGTAGGCCTAGAAACACTCTTTCCTATTTAATCTCATTGTCCCGATAAGTACTGTATACTTTTCCCAAGATATACCGCACACGTGAAACTGAAACGCATTCGAAATTCCTAAGTATACCCCTACCAATTTTCAAAATTCCTGATGAATCCTCACATAACTTGAATTAACGTGTGAATTATGCGTACGACAAGTATGATGGTAACCACCAATCACAGAGAGCCACCTTCAGACAAGTATAACATTAATATACACATGCGATGCATTAAACAAAACCTTTCAACTTACCTTTAGGTTGTGCTGATCAGAGTAGGTGATGGAATCCTCACCGACCGATACGCCTACTCTATTGCTGACCAGTTTCTTCTCTGACGTCAGTACGACATCTCTTTTACCCTCAACGGCGTCGTTTTCGCTTGAACTTTCAGAATTACCGCTTGGTGATCGTAAAATATCCGCAGCGAAATCACTCTCAGCCCAGCTGTTACTGTAAGTACTCTTACTGCTCGTACTAGTCGAAACCCTACGAGGAACCAAAGTTGCAGTGGCGGGGAAGGGGGGCTGATGCGTGTTTTGATCGGACGGTTGTTCTCGTTCTTCAAGATACTCACGGAACGATTTCCACCCTTTGATTGCACGCTCTTCTCTATGCTGAGGCCCTACTGCTTTTCTCCAAAAGCCTCCCTTTAGCAGCTTACGTGAAAGACTTCTGGACAGAAGTCCTCGTTTGGAAGTGCGTTTGCGTTGTGCTGACGGCGTTGGAGACTTAGCGGAAGGGAACGGAAGTTGCTTAACCGCGTTAAGCAGAGCCTCGGAAGCTCTCTGTAAGGCAGAGATGGTAGTGGAAGCAGCTCTTGAAGTACGACTTCTAGGAAGAAGGCGTTTAGCGTTGTTGCGTTTGTGAGAGGAGTGGTCATCTTCGGCTTTGAGATCGATCTCGAGGAGAAATCTGACGGTTGTGCAGCATTGTCTACGTGGAAATGACTTGAAGCCGTTGGATGAGCATGAACTCAGATCATCTCTAAGATAATCTTTAAGCATCAACGGCCTTCTGTCTATCGAAAACGTCTTCCGCAGCTTCTGATCGGGAACCAGCGCCATTATTCGAAGACGACGTCGTTGAAACCCAAAAAATTAAACTAGTTGATGAAATATTGCAGTTAGGTAGAGCTAGCTTAAGAAAGAGAAATGCTAAGAGGAGAAATCAATAAAGAGGTCAGACTGAGAGACAGAGATGTGGTGCCATATTTGTTTTCAAAATTTGTATGATGAAATGAGAGAGGACAGGGTGCTTGATGGATGAGCATTTAAGGTAGAATCTGAAAAAGGTTATGATGAGTAAGAAAAACGAGCGACCATGAAAATGAATTCACCTGGTAAACGAGCTCAGAGGCTGTACCTTGTACAGAAAAAGCAACCAGCTTTTCGCTGCAAGTTGAACATAATACAGCTACAAAATTAACTAAAGAGTGAAGGGCTGGCTTTATAAATTTGGAAATTAGTTAAGTCAGTGAAGAAAGTGAGAGGTAGCTTCTCACTTCTCAGGTGAAGATCTCTAGAAGTAATAAGTTAATTACAAGGTGAAATTATAACTGAAAGAGAGAGAGAGAGAGCATCATGAGTTGGAGTTGCAGAGAGGGTAGAAGCTTGGATGCTTCTTCTCTGGAGTTGTTTTAGTTTTTGAATCTCAAGTTTGGTTATTTTTAATGTTTGAAATACGAAGTTTAAAGTAGTTAATACATGATTTAAAAAGATTATTTGTTTATTAACAGTAGAATTTGGTTAGGTTAGTTTAGACCAGTAGTTGACCATTGACAAATCTTGAAAATGATATGCCATCTTCCTTCCATGGAGACTCAGCTGAGACTGGCCATTCTTCACGCTCTCAAGCACGTGTGCTTGTCGTCAACTCCCATATAACAGAATCCAAGTAATTAATTTACCTGAGACTGAGAGAGAGAGAGAGAGAGAGAGAGAGTTCGATTTGATCTCCTTCTGATAAAAAACTTTGTTAGATATAAATATATATGATAATTTGTTTTTAAATTCTTAATTTGTAAATAATGAATATACAAAAAAAAAAAAAAAAAAAAAATTATTCGACTGTGAGTGTAGATATTTCAAAATGCGCGCTTCAAGTTACTGATAAATTCGAAATTATTAGAGCAATAGCAACACTCATGTTTAATCCATAACATGCTTAAAACATTTAAGTAGCTTATTGTTATTTTCGACAGAGACTTGGTTTTGAATAAAAGTGGAGTTTCTGTAACATTGAATGACAGGTTGGTATAGGTAAGTATATATTAGAGATTCAGATTGTAATTAATTAAACCAACAACGAATAAATGTATTTACAGCTACAGATACATAGAGTTATCGCAATAAATCCAAGCACATGTAGGCGGCTCACCTCAGCTAATTGGTTGGTATGATCATAGAGAAGTTATTATTCTTGACTTGTTATAAGCAGTTGATTACAATTAAAGTTGATCAATTGTTTCTGAATCCTGATCGATGGACCCTGCACAAATCATACATTGATCATCGATTTTCAGCCATAAAGCCGTGTATGGTGTTTGTTATCTATAACACTTAGAAGGGTAAAAGTAATTTAAAAAAGTACTGAGTAGAGGTTTGTTTAACCGTGTTATTGCACGCGTGCTCGTTCTGGATGATTACGATTTCAACTTTGCAAGCTAGAGTGAAAACAAAATGATAGCTACATTACAAATTTTTTATATGTACACATAGTAGACTCTGAACTGTCTGGGCCTGACCAGCATAATTATTACATTATATTTGTGCTACGTGCCCTTGCTGCCCAATCAAGTTCTGTAGCTTGTGTTCATGAAAGAGATTCGAAACGTGCTGCATGGCTTGCTGCTGTGCAACTCATGAAACATCTTTAAATCAACAATTAATTTCTACTTTTTCTTATAAGATTCCAAAATTATAATTTGAATGTTATGTATATGAATCAACAATTCACTACATGTGTCCCTAACCTTCAATCATTCATAGTTGATTTGTTGACTTGTACTCATTGTTGTCATTTTTTAAAGTTTTGTGGATATGTGTCAACACCAAAAACAGAGAAAGAAAAGAATGACAAAAAGAAATGGTTTTGCGAGCAACACTCGTCCTTTTTAAATACAAATTTAAAGTGCAGATTGAGATAAATAATGTAAACACACAAAAGGTTGTTTACTAATAGCATAACGAGCTTCACATGTTGTTTCATCTAATTGAATTCTGGTCGAAAGCATGCATACATGCATAGGCGGACCTACATAGGGACCGAGGGGGGCCCGGAGTCTCCTGAGTTTTGCAATTACAGTTATATCCCTCATTTTTATTAGTTATATTTGTATCATTATATAAAAAAACCTAATTAAACTTTTATAATTGGTTTTGTTTTTCTTTTTTTGGAAGTTACAACTGCCTCCCTCCTTGCATCTACACCAACAGCCACAAACTTCTTCTTTCTTCGATAAAAGTAAGTTTATGCTACTGAAATTATTTTATTTTACATATATTTTCTTAGTTCTTATTAAATTAATTTTAAGATAAATTATATCTTTCTCTTTTTTCATCTTTTTTTTTTTTTTTATATAGCTTGCAAATTATCAATTGATTGTATTTGAGTACAAATTTGAAGAAAGCCTGGAAAATGGTATAATTATATGGAGTAGACTTTTTATTATTTAAGTAGTTCTTAGTCTTGTTATTATGTCGAATTGGAGATGAGTGGATGAATGATAGCTTGCTTGCATACATTAAGAAATATATTTTTGAAAAGCATTTATAATGAGGTAATTATGCAAATTTTTCAAAATATTAAAACCCGTTCGGAAAAATTATGATTTTGTATTTCTTGAATAAATTTACTATCAAATATTAGTATTTCACATTTTACATTTTGCTTTATTGTGCTATAACATTTATTGTAAAAAGGTAAGGTTCATTATGTTCCCCTTAATTTAGGTGTATTTTTTTATTTTTTATAAATTTTCTCGCATCATCATAGTTCATCACATAAATTATAGATATTAAAATATAAAATGTGCTTCCTTTGATAAAATCCTGAGTCCTCACTGCATACATGTAAAAGCATTCTATTATTATCAAATAACCAATATATTTGAAACCTCTTCTTAATTGAATTTTGACTAAGAAACTATCGATCTCGTGTAAAAGCCAAGAATGAACGTTCCATTCATCAATTTATCTCATAAATTGTCGAACATTTCACGTACAAGTTCCTGATTAATCGATTCTCAGTCATACATAAAAGTCAAAATGTGAACGAGGGTTAATCTCTCTTCTCGCTATCTAGTCTACGCTAGGGTAGTCCTGTTGGGAGAAGATAAGGACTCAACTGATGTAACTGATACCATCCACCGAGTAAATTAAATACATGAACATATCAAATTCTTAGAAAAATTCTTTATAAATCTGAAATTGATCAGTCGAGAGGAGGTAAAGTTTATAGCATTCAGGATCTTCCAGAAAGGCTTCTGGAAAAATGTAATAAGTTTCCAGGCGGGAACGGTAAGTAGATTACACACTCCATTTTAGAACATCATATCCTGGCTTTTGCAGTGGTTTCCACAGCTTAAGCTACGGACAATCTTGGCTATATTATATGCATGTCTGTATGTAAAATATTAACTGAAAGTTATTCTGGGCAACATATATAAAGTAAGAGAACTTGTGTAAACACAGATAAATTAAATGATATGATACATGAAACAAAAACCCTATTAATCGAAATTGCTTATAACTTTCTATACAAAATTCCTATGCCTAGCTAGCAATATTAAACTAAATTAAGTACAATCTAACACTTAAATAGAATAAATGAATCCCCAGTAAGTTAAAATATCACATCGAATGGCTCCACAATGAGAAACGAGCATCACCTTCCACATCGTCCAAATTCGTATCGTTTCCAATAAGAAGAGGTGGTGGGGAAAGCAATAGACCTTCTGCCATGTCCGCAAGCAATCCTGGCATATCAAACAACTCCTCTTCATCGACAAAGTACAGATTCTCTGGCAAAGGCATGTTCACTTTCAACGTTTTTGCTTCCTCCCTTTTATCTTTGCAGTCACAGTAAATTACTTCAGTTGAATCAGCCTTTACAGTTTCTTCAGGCTTCACTTCACAATCAGAAACTTCTTCAAATTCTTGAGGCCCGAAATCCTCAGCTGCCTCAGCTGCGGTCTTCCTTATATCTTTAGCATCCGTTGACGCCGGCACCGGCAACCTCCACGCAGAATCGGCAAAATTTAAGCAAGCTGATTTTCCTCTAAGAGCTAGTGCAGCAACATCGTGTGCCCTCGCGGCCATTTCAGGGGTCGGGTAAGTTCCCAGCCAAATACGAGATTTCTTGTTAGGTTCACGCAATTCACAAACCCATTTGTTCCTGTTTCTCTGCCGAACACCTCTAAAAATCGGATGTCTCGTCTCCTTGAACACTCGGCGACCCGCCCGCCTCTTCGGCTGGCTTGTCGCCAGTAAAACCTCCTCGTCGGAGTGACAAGACCGCCTGGTAGAGCTGCTGCCATCAGACAACGGTGATGATTCCCGCCTGTCCACCAAATCAGAAACTGTTGAAGAATGAGCAAAGAGTTGACCGAACATCTCCATTTGAGTAACAACTAAGTGTTTCAGGTGTCGATCTTTGTGGGTTCTCTTTTGAATATGCAGTAGTAATAGCTGCTGTTTATAAAAAGCGGTTTCTAGATAAGGCTTGACTACTGAGAATTTTCACTGCGACTTAAGTTGAATTGAAGCAGCCAGGAGAGTGAGCGCATTGTGTAGTATATATATATAAAGCTTTTGGCCACGTGCCTGTGAGATGCACACGGACACGGAGAGTCCGGCCTGATGAGAGCTGTAGTGAGCTAGACTGGGCCCAACCACGGTTCCCACATAGAAAGAAAACTAAATGTAACTGGTTTGACTGACCAAACTATTCTTGTCTTAAAATTTATCAAGTCTAGAATGTCTTTTCTCCAAACCTATACCACGGGAAAGTTCTCCATGTGCCCACGCGCGCCTATGTCTGACGTGTAATATCCCTTTTTGAAAATAACACTTACAAATTACAATCACGGTGATCTGTAGGCCACTTCATAAGACATGTCAAAACTAACAAGTTCAGATTAAACTCAACTCGTCAAACGAAAGGGACAGTTGCTAACTTCTTCTGCTACTCCAACGAATACGGTTTTGTGATAATTTTAACTGTAGATTTTGATTTAATTTTATAATAAGTTCTCTTTATAACTGTAGATTAATAACATGTTTAAAGGCGTCCAATTCCATTTCAATCATGACTTTATTATATGATGTAATTATTTCATACTTTATTATGTCATCAACGTGATTAATTTATTTATTTGTGATATCATGACGGCTAATAGAATACGAGTTCTAGTTGATAAAGTCTGGGATTTTTTTAAAGGAATCAATCTGTCTCATAATCATAAGTGGATTATATAAATTAAATTCTTATTAGAAATATGTTTAATAAAGGTTTAAGGTTATGTTATTAAATTAATATAATAATATTTAATATTCTATATTTAAAAATATAATAATATTGCTTTCAATTTTCTCAAATACTATTTTAGGAGTAATTTTTTTTAGTATTTATATACTGCCTAATTTATATCCCAATTTGTAATTTGTCATGTTCTATAAAATTTTGAGAAATATAATATTACAGTACTACGTGTTTCTTTTGGTTCACAATTTGCCAAGTCAATAAAATGTGTAAATTAAAAATATAATTTGCAATTCCCCCTTATTTACAGGAAAATTAGAAATCAATAACTTATTTTTTAATCAATAGATTATAATAAATGAATGATTATTAAATAATTTATAAAATTAAGTAAAATAATTATTTTAGGTACGATAAATTTGACCTTTTCTAGAAAAATATAGATAATAATTGGTAATTACAGCGATGTTTTATCCTGTGCAAGGAATGGGAAACGTTGGATAAATGCTTCGAGGAGAAAAACACGTGGGAGCATCCAGAAAAAGAAGACCTATCTTGCTAAGAAAACAAATGAAAGCTACGAAGTTTCTACGGCTTTAAGAACTGGATCATGCCCACGGAGTCCACGTTGGCTTTCCAGCTTGACCACCACGGGCGTGTTCACATTACTGACAAAGCCCACAGAAACTATTACCACTTACCAGTCCACGAAAATGTTTCTGGGCCTTTTTCTAAGGCTCCGTTCCCCGTAATTGGGCCGTAACTGTTGCAATCTTTCGACTTTCTAATCTAATTGCCCGATAAGACCAACCGACTTGGCGCAACATATTGACGACTAATCTTCCAAAATTAATTGACTAGCCAGCCTTGGGTATAATAAGATTATTAATTTTATTGATCTCGATAGCTTCTGGGGATTTGCTGAAGCATTTTTCTAATTTTCTAATTTGAATGCATTTTCAGTAATTCAATATTTTAATAAATTAAAATTCTTAATCACAAATTAAATCAATCTGGGTACGATGGCACGAAGCTACGCATGGGTGTATTGAATGATTTAAGTTTGAGAGGAATTTAATTTATAATACAAATAATACCATCTATACTGATACAATTCGACCTAGCTCATCTACATAATATTGTCAACAAAAAGGCGCTTGTGATCATGCTGATATTTATGCAAGGCAAGAGGGGTGACAGTACAGTAGAAATAAAGTTAACAATCAATTTGAGCTAATGATCATGAATAATAATCAACACATATTATCATAACTAATTAACAGACCCAAAAAAGCATAATAATTGATATCATTGGGGAGACATAATTTTGGTGGACCATTAAAATGCTGAGTTCGAGACCTTTGCAGGGGGGGCCAATTAAGAATATGCATGAGACAGCTTATGGAGAAAATTAAAAGGATCGATTGAAGACTCGCACATTAATTTATAATTTGGATAAATTAGTAACTTTCTTAATATCATGTGTCAACCACATCGGATGCTTGTCCCCTCATCTCCGAAGATGTGTCAAGAACCATATTAAACAATCTGATTAATTTTATCAACTAAACTCCGATGCATCATGTGCTTAGCTTAATTAAACGCAGTTATAAGTCAATTAGCCAGTGACTTCAATTAAATAATTATATATGTTTATGGTAATACTTATTATCATAACTGAGTTTGAAAGACAAAAAGCCGACTTACCAAAGGTGGAAATGTGTTAGGTAAAGTATTTAAATAATTGATTAGCAATAGTTTAAGTCCAAATTAATAATTAAGAGATTCGCATGCATTGTGGAAAAGGGGAGAAAAGATCGCTGTGGAATATTGGATTCTTTTTATTAAATTCCTTCTTTATAGTTAGAGAAGCTAGCAGGATAGTCCCCTGCAACGTGTAAAAATATTATGAATATGATCACATCATTTTATTAGCTTTCCCTTTTTTAGGGTTTGAGAGACATCAGGTTCCTCAGAGTGATGATTATAGAAATTAAAATTATGCAAATTAAGTTGTCTAAAGTCTCGTGATTGAGAAAGAGAGAAGGCGACACAGCAACAACCGAGAATGTTACAGTGAGAAAAAGGAGAAGAGAGAGCATGGAGCAGGTACCAAGAAAGCGAGGTAGGCCATGTCGGCCATGGTAGCCATGCATATGGTTGTCTCTTTCTAGTCAAATTCCGGCTTCGTCTATCTTTTTGAGTTGGACAAGACCCCACACACACTTGAACTTTTCTTTTCGATTCCATGAACAGAAAGCACCCGGCAAGAACTAACACCTCCTTTTCAACAATTGAAGGCAAAACCCTTTTCATTGCATTATATTTCATGGCCGACTTGCAACCACGCTTCCATTTTCATTTTTAAAGGTTTCAAGGAAGACCCACATGCCCATTTAAGATATTCATCAAGCGTAGCTATCTATATACATATACAATGTAGGTGCAATTAAATATTGATTCTTAATACTTTTTTTTTTTCTTCTTCTCATAATTGATTAAGGATGAGAAGTGATGCATTTTCTCGTAGATAAAAGCACAAAAGTAATAGTTGAACACTCGACAATTGCTTCAAATTGCAGTTTGACTTTCTTAGTAGTGCTACGCACATACCAAAAGGGTCCCACTAGATATGACAACGGATGTTTGTCTCCTCAAAGAGAAGAAAATATCGGTAGGCTCTCATGGGTTTTGATTAGAGGACTTCAAATCTTTCACTTGAAGACGTGTTGCACCAGGAATCGCTTCAAATCTTTGTCATTATTTTTATTATTTTTCTCATCTCCCCCAAGAGCCAATAACCTTCTTCACTAAGCAGGTTCTTCTTATTACATATAATAAGCTTAGCTAGGGTTGTATGGAAAATTGTATTTGCATGTAAATAAGTTTACATATGTTGGCTTCATGGGGATGAAGTTTAGAAGGAAATCTAGTGCAATGTAAACAGTTTACAGAGTAAATATATTTATAAAAAAAATCGTAAGAAATAACTAAAATAAAAGGGATGTTCTATTGATGGGATTGATTTTATCAACCGGTTTCTATTGAGAGGTGGATTTTATTGGTAGGTTATGATATTATCTCAGCCATTGATTATGTAATAATTTTTTTTTTAATTATTTGATTATTTTTCAAAACGAGTTCACCTAATCTAGACATGTATATATGCACTTATAGCTACTTATAATGCCATGAGATAAACAAAGGGATGAAAAGTAGGATAAAAAGTTTTTAACCAACGATAAAACACTCCTCATTGGAGGGTTATGTTCCGTATAAGATAGGTTTTCACTATCCAGAAATCTCCATTATCAAGTAGAAAGAGAAGAGACGTGGTCCGAGACACGGAACACCCTTCAAATGTGTATATATATAAGTGTATATATACATGGTTTTTCACATGATTGCTCCCACGACAACAACAGTGGAACCGTTTAATCGAAGAGACAAGTCTATAAATTAATTCTTAGAATAATACAAGTCCGTTTCTTTGTTTTCAATCTTTCATCAAAAAGATATTGACATTTTAGTGGGCCACTAATGGGGACCGCTAATATTGTTTAATTTGACCATAATCTCAAATTCCAAAAAGACACAATTGATTGTTCCCTTGCCCAGTGAGAAACATGATTAAAGAAGCAATATCTGCCTTTATCATATCATGCAATAACTTTGCTTCAAATGAGAGGGAGGGAGATAAGTATTCGAAACTTAGACATGAATTTTCTACAATTTCAGACTCATCAGCGGCTTCACCAACTCGCTCTGTCTGCAGTGAACCAAATCAAACCTGGTTGTTAAAAATTAAACATCTTCCTTGTCCATACAGAGAGAGGTGAAACTGCTCTTTTATATATCAATGACATCCCTGCTACTTCGTTTCGTTTATCTATTTATGTTATCGTAAAGTAAACAAGAGAAGAGAAAGAAAGGAATACGCAAGAGATTGGTAGAACATACGAGAATCCTGATATTAAAGCACTCATCTGAGACATATAATACAACTTCACGAACAAGCCTACAACTATTCTGTTGATATATTCATAACCATGAAACACAGTTATCAACACTATAAAGTCACTACCTTTCAATTAATTTCAAAAGTTCTTCGTGCTGATAATCACTGTTCCATATCTTATATCATGTTATATATTTATTTAATAGTCCTTATTTCCTTGACTATCAAATTGATAGAGAAAACAAGGCACTAGAAGCTGCCATTTATCATACTTGTCTCTATCTTATATTTTCTTCTTCTTCAACTTTTCTTTTGTGTTTTTGATATGTTAAAGTACCCACTTAGCGAAACAGGATGATTAATTCTATAGCAGCATTATGGAAAATTAGTAGCTCCATAGACTCTCTCCATCGGAATTCTCCGGCGAGTCGTCAGACGGTGGCGAGTTTATTCTCGGTGGTGAAACCATCATTCCCTCTGCCATGTCCACCAGTAAATTGGGCATGTTCAGGAGTGCCTCTTCATCAATGAACTCAACGTAATCACTGCTTGGCTGGTCTGTTCTCGGGTTTCCACTTGTGGTTTCAGGCTTTCTTTGGGCAGCTGCAGCAGCAGCCGCGGTTCGTATGTCCGCAGAAGACGATGTTACAGGCAGTGGGTAGCTTGCAACAGAGTTAGGGAAGTTGAGAACAGCATCACTTCCTCTTAGGGCAAGCGCTGCCACATCGTAGGCAGCCGCGGCCATTTCAGGAGTTGGATACGTGCCAAGCCATATGCGAGTGCTCTTGCGGGGTTCCCTGATTTCCGACACCCATTTGTTGTTCCGGCACCGGATTCCTCTGAACGTTGGATGTTTCTTGGTGGAGGTCGAGGCCATGGTGGTATTGATGATCACAGGCCGAGTATTTTCACACGTGGAAGAAGGGTTCTGACACGTCGGATTAGAACGTTGAAGTTGGATATTAGGGTCAAGAGCTAGGGTCACTGGTAGCTCAGAAGATTGGTCTAACTTGGGCACGTTGGTGGAATTGTTAATGTTAGGGTCATGATCATCAGCCATTTATAATGTGAAGGATATTGACTGTAAGTATAAAAAGATATATAGAGAGTTTATGTAAGGCCCTTTGCCCTACTTATGTTGCGATTTTTGTGTGCGTTAAAAAGGTAAAAGCGTGGGCAATTCGCGGGGCAAACCCCAGAGTTGTGGCACCCAGTTGTATGATAGCAGTAGTCCTATGGTTAGTCTTCTAAACTTTGAGTAGAAAATGATGGCTGATACTACTACTTCTTATTGATAATGACATATAGTAGGCGCACACGCATAGTCGTATACCACACACATATCAGGCTATCAGCTAGCAATTAGCTGTTATCTACCCTTCCACACACATACTATGCCATGCATCAGCCTTCAAGTCTAATCTGCACTTTTAACAATAGTTGGCGTTACAGTAGCCTATTCGTCAGCAATGGATTTAATTTTAGTGCTAACCATATAGATAACTCAATCAATTCTTTCATGTGCTCAATTAAGCTCCAAGGATGCCGAGCAGTAGGTACACTGTATGCTAGCTGCAGCCAAATCCAGTCAGATGTTGTACGCAACTTCTACACCAAGAAAACCCATGTTGCTGTTAATTATGTTAAAGTTTCTTTTTCACAGAAAATTGGGTTTTGTAAATCTGACATTCAACCTCGGACTGAAAACATTCAGACCAATTAAAATCGGTCAATTTAGGGGACTCTTTACTAGGTCAGTGATATATACTAGTTTTATTATAAGATGCAAATACAGATATAGGACAATTTGATAGTAGTTAATTTGGATTTAGGCTATTCTTATGCATGTATATATGTGAGAGAGGTGATGCTCAAACAATTTTCGGTTGGTAATATAGTTTGGTTGACAAGATGAAGGGACTAAACAATCTTGAAGTCACTACAATAATTAACAAGGGTTATGATGCATGCTACCTAATGTTAGGCCCCATTTTATCAAGAATTAGGTTTTGGTGCTATCAAATCCATTTACTAGCTAGATACAAATAATTAATTGTCTGATTAAGTATATTTCTTAATATTAGAACTCAAATTCTTGCATTCCATTGAGCGATAATGCTACAAATTAAATTATCAAGTCTTCTTATGTTGCTTTTCTAGTTTACGTTATCTTTTTGGTTCTTATATATCTTTGGGGTCCCATTTTCATGTTTGGATCCTTCCATAAATGGGAGGAACTGATAAGAAAACCTAAAGATGTTTCATCAGATATGGTTGCCACTGTCAAACCATGTTTGGTTTGGTAGCTTTTACTACTCTCTGTGGACAAAATTTGGCCACCAAAGCAGCCCATTGTAACGCATTGTTCCCTGCACGTACGAGGCTGAGCCCCCCACATATACATTCTTTGATTGTCTTCAATTATTCTCGGTCCACACATGGTTTTGGTTGTTTGATCATATCATCATCGGTTGCTTCCTAGCTTCTTCATGAAATCCTTAATCGTCGTTCCGTATCTTCTAGGATAGGTTAACATATGTAAAGGAGTTTCCAATTTTGATTTGAGGTGTTTGCTACACGATTCAATGTACCTTTTCCAGGGCCAAGAAATACATTGGAAATTGAAGGACGATAATGGATTTGATAACATATTCTCCTTTTAGCCAGATAGCCCACTTACGGATTGAGTCGCCAACAAAACTGAGTGGGTGGTATTTTGTTGTCATATTCCATCATACATAAAGCTTCATCCGTCCAAATGTTTTCTTGACTAATATTATTTCTTAATTATTCTCCTACGTGTCTGTTTCAATTTTTCAATAAAGGGTTCATTAATATTTACTTTTCATATATAATACATAGAACCATTTTAATAGGGTATTGTCACAAAATTAACACAAAATCTAACAGAGAAGGAGAACATCGATAAAGAAAATTTAAGAGGAAGTCTGAATTCCAATTCAATATTAACAATCAAGTCTAAGAAACACAACTAATGAAAGACTCAAATTATGGTACTCTAATCCCTAATTTGAATAGGAAAGTTAAGATTATAACTACGATTTGAGCCTACTGGGAAGTCGAAATTCCTAAAATCAAATAAAATCGTAATTTACTTCTAACTTCTCCTATATCACATTTATTCTTATGAAACATTATTAAGAAAAAAAAAAAAAAAAAACTATGATGAAGTGAAATCTACCATGAGATAGATGAAGGAAAGGAGGAATATGAAGGAGTAGAGATAGATAGGTAGATAAGGTACACATAATTTTCTCTCTCTATTAAGTTTATAAAAGCAACTTTTTTTCTCTTGAAGTTTAAGAAAGTTATAAAAGCATCCCAATCAGTTTTTAAAATTAAGCATTTAAGGTGAAAACAATAATTTTACTATTAGATAAAAATGAAAAAAGGGGGTAATTGCTATTTTACGAAAACCTGAAAGGGCTAAATGTGATTTAGTCACATATTGAAAAAGTTGGGGATGATTAAATGTAAGGCTAAATATATAATTTCATGCCTATGATGATTAGAATGGGGTTAATTAGAGAATTAATGGGCGGCACAAACGAAAGTGTTTAACAAGTGGCCTTTCTTCCTAATGGAGCTACACATTTTGGGACTCTAAAATTGGGTTATCAAAATTTAGGTTGCTTTTAGCAAACCTTAGGTCTGAGTTCAGTGGAATCTAAATGGGCCTTTATCCAAATAGCGAGGCTCGAGAACTTACTCCATTTCAAAACTAATATTGGATTATTATTATTATTATTTTTAATAGATTTGCTATAAATTTCTAAATTATATAAGTTTCCAAATTCAACGTAACCTTGTTCACTATTTATGGATGTGATAGTTTGACTTAAACCCAGAATATGATTTGCAGACACAAATTAATAGATCAGACTTGGACTTACAGCTAAGGGTATCCTCTTTCATGGTTGAAAAATGAGTTCCAGCCTAAATGTCATGTGTTCACGAGGCAAAAGCAGCCCTCAGTAGAGTCAGTACCGCCGGTTGTTTTACGTTAAGAGAAGACTTCCACTGTCAAATCCTAATCCCTTTTTTTCTTGGATTAACGACTGTTGACAAGCAAATCCAATTCGATTCGAACTTCGAGATTTGTCGATTATGTCGGTCGATGTGAGGCTAATTTGATAAGGTCATATCAATTGATACTTTCTTTTCTTTTGAAATAGTATGTTGAAGAAACGATCTTTTCAACCTCTAAAATATGAATGGGTGGAATTGTGATGATACATACGTTTGCTATTTAGTATTCTAAGATTTTGAACCAAGTTTTAAGGATATGATCAAGTGAACAGTTTACTTTTCTGCTAACAAAATTCTTAGCAGAATTTTCGTTCAACTGTTTGTATGACTGCTGTTGTTTTTTCATCTCTGAGAACGACAATTGGAACAGTCCTGCCTTGTGTCAAGCCATGATTGCCGTTCATGAATGATTAGCAAGGATATACATATACACCATTTTTAACGTGCGCTGAACTGTTTAAATTTTATTATTTACAAAGTTATGTAAAACAAACATTGATGGGCGGCTTGGAATTCATTAAGAGTCCTCACCGCTTAGATTATCATATTAATTTTTTAATTTAACATAATAATAATAATAATGTAACTTTGACTTTCAAGTATGACTAGTGTTGTAAGAATCTTCTATTTATAACACAAGAATAGTGCACTCTCTTAGAGAATAGAATCTATGTATGCATGCTTTGAAAATAAAAGATTCTCCGGTTCTTGTTTTTTCAAAGAAGAAAAGAGAACAATGGACGGATTCTGAACAAAATTGAGTTGACCAAAAAATTCAGAGTGGCCGGACGCTCAAGATGT
The DNA here is from genome assembly GCA_026225775.1 of Bursera palmeri. Lineage (NCBI taxonomy): Eukaryota > Viridiplantae > Streptophyta > Magnoliopsida > Sapindales > Burseraceae > Bursera > Bursera palmeri. The sequence continues at coordinate 4,269 of JANKKB010029474.1, read as the reverse complement.
CTCTTGTGTTGCCTTTAGGACGACCAGATGTGACCAATACTAAATACTAGCAACAAAACAAGCTACACCCATTACATAGATTTGAATAGTGACTCTCACAAACCCCAAAATCGTAGAAGAAAACAGTGAAATGCCTTGAACATGATGCTCTCTTCATTGGCTTGGCTATATCTGTAGCTAGAGTTCAGTTGAAATTTGCATTATTCTTCTACTTACTTGCAGCTTGGCCTCTGTTCTCGATCCCACTATTAATCTTGGAATCTTAGCATGGAGTTGAAGGGCAAGACGATGATACAAACAAAGAAGAGTCGTGCACGAAGGCTGCCCCATCCGCACGCTTGTAGTTGTATATAGCCACCGTCCAAGGCATGGGCAGATGGGACCATTTATATTGTCCTTTAATGTTTTCTATTATAAGTCTCCAGTCTTGCACCGTCATCGAGCCGACCGTGCTCCATGACAAAACCTTTTAGGGTTAGACCATAGCCCCATGCTGATAACATTTTAAATTTTGTCTGTGTTGAAGGCAGAATTTTTAATCACTTAATTGATTACACTTAAAGAAGTCTTGACCCTTCCTCGTGTATTAAGAAACGCTCCACTTATAACCGTCCGAATATTAATTTTGTCTTCAGTTGACCAACACCCATGTATTGTATTTCTATTCTCACCCGAAAATTTTCTTCATACCTCTTAAAAACGAGCAATAAATACAAGAAATTTAAGGTTAAAGACTCTCCATAAATACCATGTTTCCCATTAAAATACTTTCTAGAAATGTACGAATATTCTGAGTTTTGTTTGGTCAATTTGAGAAAGGAATTGGAAAGAGCCAAAAACTCTCTCTCTCTCTTCTAATTCGTTATATCATATGTGGGATTTTTTTGCAGGCCCCAATAGTGACAAAAATGGTCATAAAAGGCCGCTTTGAAATGTTGCCAGGAATTTCAGTTACAATTTGGAAGCTTAATTCTGTTTGTGTCTTGATATACGATGTATACCATAAACTTCGCTATTATACTATCGTAACACAAGGGCCGTCCTCGAGAGTCAAGTCCACTAATGCTATTTAATCCCCTCTTCAAGCCACTCTTAATACATATCTCACCCAACTCACATAACTCGTCTTACAAAATCTCATAACTCCCTCGCTAGCTAGCTTTCTCATACAAGTCCAAAACTATGTGCCAGAGCCAGAGCCAGAGCCAATTACTTTCTTCTCATTCTTCTAAATGCAATTTAGAACCCGACATGCTCACTTCTTTGATCGCTGAGAAACCAAGACGTACTCAACAAAACACGACTCATCTCTTTCTTGCAATCGAAGAAGCAAGACGCATAGCCAACATAGCTCTTCCCATGGTATTGACAGGTCTTTTACTCTACTCTCGCTCCATGATTTCCATGCTCTTTCTCGGCCGCCTAGGCGAGCTTCCCCTGGCCGGGGGCTCACTCGCCATAGGATTTGCCAACATAACCGGATATTCTGTTCTCTCTGGCCTTGCCATGGGCATGGAACCCATTTGCGGCCAAGCTTTTGGTGCCAAAAGATACAAACTTCTTGGCCTCACCATGACAAGAACAATTCTTCTGCTTCTTTTAACGTCAATCCCAATAGCGTTTTTGTGGCTCAACATGAAAAAAATCCTTATCTTTTGTGGTCAAGAGGAAGATATTGCCGACGAAGCTCAAATTTACATTCTTTATTCTCTTCCTGATCTCATAACACAATCCATTCTGCACCCTATCCGTATATATCTCAGAACTCAATCCATAACTTTGCCTCTGACTTATTCTGCAACTTTCGCCATTCTTCTTCACATTCCCATTAACTATATTCTTGTTTCTGTACTTGATCTTGGAATCAAAGGCATTGCTTTGAGCGCAGTTTGGACTCACCTCAATCTTGTAGCATCATTGATCCTCTACATTATGGTATCAAATGTGTACAAGAAAACTTGGGGAGGAATATCTCTAGAGTGCTTAAAAGGCTGGAAATCTTTATTGAATTTGTCAATTCCAAGCTGCATTTCAGTTTGTTTAGAATGGTGGTGGTACGAGATCATGATCTTACTATGTGGATTGTTGATTAATCCACGAGCAACGGTTGCTTCAATGGGCATTTTGATTCAAACAACATCGTTGGTGTACATTTTCCCATCTTCATTAAGCTTTGGTGTATCAACAAGAGTTGGAAACGAGCTAGGTGCAAATTGTCCCAAGAAAGCAAAGCTTGCCGCGATAGTAGGCCTATCTTCGAGCTTCATATTAGGCTTGTCAGCATTGCTTTTTGCCGTTATTGTGCGGAACATTTGGGCTAGCATGTTCACACGAGATGGTGAGATCATTGCTTTGACATCAATGGTTTTACCCATAATTGGACTTTGTGAGCTTGGCAACTGCCCGCAGACAACGGGCTGTGGCGTGCTGAGAGGAACTGCCCGGCCTAAATTGGGAGCCAACATCAACTTGGGATGTTTCTACTTTGTGGGCATGCCAGTTGCGGTTTGGTTAAGTTTCTATGCTGGGTTTGATTTCAGAGGACTCTGGTTTGGTCTCTTGGCTGCCCAGGGAGCATGTGTCGTGACCATGTTGTTCATAGTGGCTCGAACCGATTGGGAACATCAGGCTCAGAGAGCCAAGGAGCTCACCGGAAATGCTGCTATCGATGGGGACACTGAAGAGGAAGATGAAGCTTCAAAGGGTGATAAGAAAAGTGTATCAGAGGAGCCGAACTTCAATATTAATGTTTCACCAGTGTAATTTCTCATAGTTGCAGAGACGGCTCTAACCATTTTTAAATTTGAGGCTCATTGTATTGTATCAATTAGCTGTAGTATGCCAGCATTAACCTTACCTTAGTTTTTTCGAATAGACTTGTAATATGTTAACCATGATAGTATACAACTTATAATTTTTCAAATTCAATATAATTGTTGAATTATTATTATTATTGCTTGTCATGTCTAATTGAACTTTTGACAGTCTTTTATTTATTTACTTACAAATTTATATGTATATTTACATTGGATTATTTATAGAATGAATTCCTTTTGATTATTTCCTTATTTGGTTCGGCATTCCCTCCTTATTTGATTCGATCTTAATGTAACATTTTTCTTAATTGGACTTTTAAGTGCACATGTAGTTGGCATTCCCTCCTTATTTGGTTCGACCTTAATGTAACATTTTGCTTAATTGAACTTTCAAGTACACGCATTCTCGCCTCTATCTCTAATCCAGAAAAATGTTTTTAATAAAACTCATTAAAATCTAAGACAAAATTTATAAAAATAGGGAAATCAAAAATATTTATGCATAATTTTTATGTGACGCAAAAGTTAAATTGACCTTAATTGAGTTGACCTTTCCCATATAAACCCATGTTGTACACAATTATTTTATATACTTGACTTCTATATATTATCGTATACATCTTTTGACATTTCATTTTTTTTTTTTTAATTTCAAAATGGTATTCTACATATTTTCATCATAAATCATGAAAAAAAAAATACTTTTTTTTTTGATAGTCATATGTATAGGAAAATATCCCAAGCTAACAAATTGATGGGCCACAACTTTGTATACGTCAATTTGGCATATACATGTACAGGAGACTCATCGCCAAACTAACCCTGTAGATGCATCCATGCTTTGATCAGCCAATACAACTTCTACCTCAACTTGCCAACTTCTATCTACTTTATACTTTTCTCCATTTTTTTTTTTTCAATTTTAAAATGCTAATTTATGAAAAGGAGCCACGTGGTGATATTGTAGCTCATGAACTTTGTTGGATCCAATTATATAGTTATTATTTTTCAAACTTAAATTATTTCACACTACTACACGAGAAGTAAAACATTTTTTTCTACTTATGACAAATACAATCTTTAAAAGGTTACTCGATTTAAATAAATAGTTAAATAATCTTCCATACATATAAACTCTTATTATAGATAAATACTTAATTTCTTAAAGAAATTAGAAATTTGACCGACTAGATATTACTTAATAAAACTATTGACAATTTAATGATTCAATCTATTAGATAAGCTCAAAATAAATCAATATCTCGACTGTGACATTTTTTTAAAATAAATATATATTATAATTTTGCGGATTATCTTGAATTTTATAATGAAGGTTGATTAAACAATGATGTTTGAACTATTCTAATCATTGTAACTAAACAACTATTGTCGTGTCTAACCAAACGCCGGCATAGAAAAGTTATCAAAAACCCAGAAACTTCAAAATTGGTTG
>JANKKB010029473.1:0-24050 GCA_026225775.1 Bursera palmeri | reverse complement strand
AAAAAAAAAATTGAAACATTAATACCTCTTTATCTAACATGAGACTCCTGTCAAAAAAATATTATTTCAAATTATTATAGGAATATATATATATAAGAAATGTAGGAATGTGTATTCAATTAAGACTTTTAAATATCATTATAAAATAAAAAGTTAAGGTATATTTAACTAAAACTTTTATAAACTTTTAAATACTCTATAAAAGTCATAAGGTATTCAATATAGACTTTTAAAGATTTTTAAAAAGTCTATAAAAGTTTTTGGGTTTCAATCAACAATTTTTAAATGCGTATGAGAGTCGTGGGATATTTAAAACGTTAATGACTTTTTATAGACTTTTTTATAGAAATGACTTTTATAGACTTTTAGTAGAAGGTATAAATAATAGATTTCATAATTTTTCTCTTACTATTTACTATGACTTTGAAATATTTTCAATTTTAATTTATCTCTCTCAATTTCCCTTTATTTTCTTTGACTGCTCTTCCAATTCTGACCGAATAACTTTGTCATCTCTTGTATTTGTGATTGCATATCCACCATAAATAACCGCACAATTAAGCTATCAAGTTCTTGGAGTTTTGTAGCATATTGGTATATTTTCTACAACTGCCACTGCTTCACTGTTAAACAGTTTTACATAAGTTGCTTCATTTGATCAAATATCTCTTTCAACCTTTTTGTTTCATGTTATAAATCCAATTCTCTATTTAACTTATCTATTTCATTGTCAGTAAGAGTTACAAACTCTATGGTAGATCGTAGTTGCTTCAATTGGGTCTTTAATATAAATACTTTGATAATTGTACCTTTAACTAATTGGAATAGCTTTCCTACTACTGCTCCAATAAAAGCTCTTTCAATAAGTTCACCTACCACTGACATTAATCCTTCTCACATACCAAAGAATTGATATGAGTCTTGCAAGAAACTAATTTAAAAGTAAACACAATTCCTCTATTATTTTCTTAATAAGACATAGCACAAGATGTGGTAATTAATATTATTCTTTTCAACTTTCATAGTCTGCCTCTAAGCCTATCAATAAAGATCCAATAAAAATTTTTAAAGTAATGTTGAGAGGCAGACATATTGGCTGTAATGATTTTTTTATCTTTACGTGATAAAAAATGAAAATTTTACTTTTTAAATGAATTATACATAATACTTTGATGATTATTTACCTCTCATAAGTTTAAAAATGTCATTTAAATTAATTTATAATTGAAAAATATAATGTAGCTTTATCATTTATATCGATACTAGATACTCAAGAATACGATTTTAATCTAATTTTTAAGACTGAAAAACAAACAAATAGAGAACATTGTTGAATAGAGGGCTACTATAGCTATTGATATGTGTAATGATAATGAACATATTAATAATAATTAATAGTAGATATTTATTGTTACCAAAGATGTTAATGAATATTAAAATATTTTTTAAAAAATTAGTATTTCAATTATCTATTTGGTTAATTGGAATGATTTATATATTTATCTATTTATTTATAAAACGTATGATATATTGTTTGAAGTCTATGAAAGTTTATCAATCTTTTATTAAAAAAGACTATCAATGTCTATAAAAGTCTATAAATATTTATCAATATCTCGATAAAAGTCTACAAATATCTATGAAAGTCATTAAAATAAAAGTCAATGAAAATCTATCATAATTATGAAAAGTCTATAAAGGTCATTAGAAATCTATAAATTTATAAAAGTCATTCCATTATAAAAAAATATTTAAAAGTCTTAATTAAATATACCAATTGTAATTTTGACATATATTATAAAGACACATGTTAAGGTTTCGAAACTTGTGTATTTTCATTTATATATTCCAATCATTGTTTACCTTGGAATTTATGTTAAATTAATTATTTTCAAATATTTCATAATTTTTGTAATAAAAGTATACTTTTAAGATAAATTTATAATTAAAATAAATATAAATATACCAGTTTTAAGATTTGAACACACCTTTAAGACTACCCCATAAGAATTCACGTGTCTCAATAAAAAAAAAGTTGAATTATCCTGCATTAAAAATAAGTTGGTTAAATGTATAGATCATAATTATTATGGAAAGTCGGTCTAGCCGAATGATCTTTTATATATTTTTTTAATGGTAATTTTTTGTCATATTGCAAGTAATGTATGCTTAGTGGCTATCAGTGATTGATGAACAAACTAATTTAAATAACTTATCAAATTTTAGTGGGTTGACAAAATTATATCATGTTAATTTGGTGTTTTTAACAAATGTGACAGAAGCCATTAACAAGAGGGAGGTTAATGTTCATTTGTGAAACTAGACCATTTGTTTTTTTCGTCTGGATAAATTTAAATTTAATTAAAGTTTGAATAGGTCCGAATAAATAAATTTAAATATTTTTTTATATCTATTTAAAGGTTTAAATTGAATTATCTCAAACTATTGTTTATATATATGTATATATCTTTATTAATGATACTTTCATTTGTGTTATTATTTGACATACTAAAAATATTTATAAATTAATGCTTTAACAAAGTTAATATTAATGTGTGTAGATATTAAAAAACTTGTCATTTAATTACTTCATCTTAAGATATTAAAATTAATAACTATATTATGAGTTATAATAATTTATATATACATTGTTTTGTAAAAGTAATATTTAAAAAATATAAATATGTTTAATATAAGAATAAGTTATGTGACTATAGAATAATTTATTAAATAGCTTTTTCCCGCTTTTCCTAATTACACGTCTGCAGGATTATTTAGTCTTTTTATCTTTCCTATGGGTTAATATTGAAAATTTTAGCTTCTGGTTACTTTAAAAATAGCCTTGTCGCAGGAGGGGCATTCAGGCAAAAAGAGAAAAATAAAACATCGTCGTTTTATGAACAGAGACCATAAACCCAGCGGTGCAACCTTAAACCCCGGCCCGTGAAATTCTGAGCATCAGTGAGATTTGGAGTTAGCTTCGTTGGTGAAAGCGAAAGAAAATGGTGGTGAGGATCCGATTGGCGAGATTCGGATGCAAGAACAAGCCGTTTTATCGGGTGATGGCGGCTGATAGCCGATCGCCCAGAGATGGCAAGCATCTCGAAGTCTTAGGTTACTATAATCCCTTGCCAGGTTCCTGCCTCTCCTGTTTCTCCTTTTTACATGCAAACGAGTTCTTCTGTTAATTAGAATACAATGATATGAGCACGACTTCAATTTATTTTCAGAATCAAAATGTTTAGAAACTTAGGGCTTCCTTCGGATTCTGAAAGTATTCTTCAGAGCGGCTCGATGGATGGTTATTTGAATGCAATATACTGATCCTTTTCCATGAATGTTCTTTTAGGGCAAGATGGCGGCAAACGGATGGGTCTTAATTTTGATAGAGTGAAGTAAGCTATCTTTCCAATTTCACTTTTATCACTTCTAAAGTTTATGTTTTTATCTGAAAGTTACTAATTTAACTTTATTTGTAACTGGAGAGCTTTTATTTCTGATTTATGTTAGACTGAGGAATCAGTATGTTGTGTGGCTGATTGATTTTTTAGCATGACTTCGTTTTTGTATAAGGTTTGAGATGTTAATTTTTATATGCTTCAAGGTTTATGAGTGAATATGTGAAATATCTTTGGGTTTCACACTGATGGTTATATGATGTACAGCAGCTATCTGTGTACAAACTTTAAGTGCAAAACTATGCCTGTTGCTTCCTTATCCAGATTTGATTTCCTGTTATGGGTTAATTTTTTTCTTATAAAAAATCTTTAGTTCTTAACCCTAATTCTTGCCGCTCACTTGTTTATTCTTGAAAGGGCTTTTCTCTCACCCAGAGACCTCTAGTTTGGCTTTCTTTCTGTTCAAAATTTGTTGCTCTTTGAATGATTGGATGATTGGCCTATGCAAAAACTGAAAATTTTGGTTCACTTACTGCTTGCAACTTGATGACTTTCTTGTGGGAATTCTACTATCCTGTCTTAAGTAGTTCTCGTCCGTGATGCCCTAGTGTAAAGTTCAGATATTATTCTCTTTTCAATTTTTGTACTATATGCAATATATTAATTGTAGGCAGAGATAAGATCTCTTGCTAGCTTGGTACTTTTTAGTGGTAGTATAATGGCAAACATATGATACTAGGTTCTCTCAACTGAAGCTTATATTCAAAATTGCTTGATTTATTCTCTCTTCTAAGATGTGACTGGTTCAAAGAGGAATTCTTTCGTGGACATTGATTTGGGTTTGAGGAAGTTAAATGATGCTTATGTGCTAATTGAGAGTTTTCACTCTGTAAGATTGGTCATAGAAGAATATTAATGCCTTGATTAGGAGTTATATAGGTTCATTTATACTGTTAGCTCTACACAATGTGGAGAACAAGGTAAACGGTGTAAATTGTGATTCAATTTTATTTTTCCATTTCAGAAATGACATGTCTTTCTTAGTGCATAAGCTTTTTGCTGACCACCATACACCATGTTATCAACTATATCAGACTGCTTCATTTTTATCCAATTTTATTTCCCCGATATTTTTACAGGTATTGGTTATCAGTTGGTGCTCAACCCTCAGATCCTGTCCAACGAATTCTTTTCAGGGCAGGGTTGCTGCCCCCACCACCTATGGTGGCAATGGGACGGAAAGGTGGACCACGTGACACTCGGCCTGTTGATCCTATGACAGGGCGTATCGGGAACTTGGAGAAGTCAGCTATTGCAAGCCAATCTAAGGGTGGTGTAGATGATGGTGCAGAAGGAGCAACTACCCCATGAACTTTCATTTCTGCAATTGTACTTAAGGGGGAAGTTGTGGTTCCAAAAAATTTAGTTGTGCTCTGATTTGCTGGAAGGGTTAATTTCTTTCAAATTAACTCGCTTCTTTTCAGTAGACATGTCAGTCGTGTAGAGAAATTGCTCCTTAAACTTAGGGTATTAAGTGTTATTCAATGCCACCTGATTGAGTATGGACCCTTTGGTAAAAAATAAGAAAATATTATGTTTTTTCTGCTAACCTGTCTTTAATTTATTTTTGTTTGTGCATTTATGTGAAAGTTCCTTAGAACCACCGTGCTGGTAGCTCACATTTATCTATGAAGCACTTGCGAGCCTTGTGTGTGCTTCTTGTTTGCGTCCTTTTTAAATGAACTGTGAATTTGATGTCTTCTAAAAACTGAATCCTTCCCTGCATAAGGGATTTTCATTTTGATTTAGAAATTAAGTGAGTAGCTTTAATTTGATTTGAAAAATCTGTCCTTGCCTAGAGAGGATTGAGGGTTTGACCAATCGTATATGTTATTTTGCTGGTTAAGGTGAAGGTGTCTATTTTTCTGGTTGATGGATTCTACAGTCCAAAGGTTTGTATTTAAGGTTGTAAACACGTCCAATCAGTGATCATTTTTTCAAGTTCAACTGTGTATTAAAAAAATAGGCTTGGGGCCCTTTTTGTATTTAGCATCCCTGGCGGTCATTATGGTGCCAATTCATCTCTTCTGAGCAGGTAGGTGGATAAATGTACTGTCAACACATGATGAGTTAAATGTATTTTCCGGATAGATGAAAATTTGACCACAGAGAAGATGAGCGAATTCAAAAGAATGACTATTAAATATAGGGGTAAATAAATATATTGTCCCAATAAGCGAGCTGTTAGAATACATGCATGGCGCCGTAAGTTAACTGTTTTATAAAAAAATCGATGATCAATCATTGTATTTTAACCCCTATTTCTATTTCTATCGTGTAAATTTTATGCGGTGGTTTCATTGTATCGTGTGAAAATGAATAAGATAGTCAAAGGAGAAGCAAAAGTTATGGTTTAGTTATGTTACAGTCATATTTTTCTGGCAAGAGTGATAGTACACTTAAATTTGAATCTCAACACGAAACATAGTTACTATACATTATTTTAATGCAACTTGGAATTAATAATAATAGTAAGATTGTGCGACAGCATTTTAGTTTATGTTTTGGAGGGAATAGTAAATAAGATTGTAGAGTAATTATGATAATATTTTATAAAATATGATTATTAGGTTTATTAAATATACTAAATTAAGAGTAATTGTTATGTATACTCATCACTTAAAAGTGTATATAATAACGTGAGAGAGACGTGCCGCCTCAATTATAAAGAGTAACGAGTGTTAGGTTTTTAGGGCGAGGGAGAGGATTTAAGCGAGGCCACGTTTCTTTTTGACGCCTCTCAAACCCTTCATTCCTTCCTTCCCCAATCTCTCTTCTCCTAGGGTTTTAGCCTTTCCTTCTCTTACCTACTAAGACTACGTCGTTTCTCTCCCCCCAACAATGAGCTCCGACAAGGATAACTTCAACATGGCCGATCTCAGCGCCTGTAACTTCTTTCTTCAAAACCCTACTTTTTCACTTTCCCTCTTTAATTTCTTAAATTATTCTCCTTTGATTTTTGAATTTCTTCTGCAGCTCTCAACGAGGAGGATCGAGCTGGCCTCGTGAGTGTTCTCAAGGTCTGTGGAATGTTTTGCTTTACTTTCAGTATCCGTTTGTGTTAATTTTCAACCAAGCAGATTTGATTCTCTCGTGTTTGGCAATTTCTGGGTTTAATTGGCTGATGGAGTTGGTGTTTTTGCAGAATAAGCTTCAGAATCTTGCTGGGCAGCACTCGGATGTCCTCGAGAACTTGACTCCGAAAGTCAGGAGGCGTGTCGAGGTTCTCAGAGAGATCCAGGCAGGTGTTTTGTTGTTAAATGGATTGTTAAGTGATTTTCTTAGCAAAATTATACTCAGATGATTTGTTATTACTAGTTCGTATTGACTGTCTATTAATGAGTCCAATTCTTTTGATGTGGCATGAGCATGAAGGATTTCTATGATGTGATATGTCGTTGTATGATTGTGTACTTGATATCTCACTGATTTTTAATCACTTAAGCATATGTTTGGTGTCATTGACCTTCAGCCTGTACTTCTCAAGGCTTCGGAAATTTCTATGTTAAATTGATTGATAAAATTGGTAATGAAACATTTCTACAGTTGGAGAAAAGTTATACTTTTGATTACGAAAACTTGATGTGAGACATTGAAGTTTGCAATCCTTTCACGATTTACAGAGTCAGCATGATGAATTAGAGGCAAAATTTTTTGAGGAGAGGGCAGCACTCGAAGCCAAATATCAGAAACTGTATCAGCCTTTGTACACCAAGGTATGATACTGTCAATATTTAACACATGTTTTTCCGTGCAGAAGCATTAATGGTACCCACAAGAGCTTGGTATTATTCTTGTCACATCAGTAGGGTAGCCTGGTGCTTTCTTTATGTCTAGGTTACTAATAATGGAATTTCCGTGATTGATACCCACGAGAGCTGGTGCTTATGGATTTTTATGTTTGGATTCATTTATTGGGTACTCTATTGAACAATTAATGATTTATTTTCATTAATTAATTATCGTTCTGACTCTGCAGCGATACGATATTGTGAATGGTGTTGTAGAACCAGAAGGAACTACTAATGAATCTGCAATGGACCAAGAAGATGATAAAGCTACTGAAGGTATCATCTAATCACTAACGTAAGATTTTTCTCAATTGTGTCAATTTTGTCATGGCCTTATATTTGATTGTCATATACATAATGCAGAGAAAGGAGTGCCTGATTTTTGGCTCACTGCAATGAAAAACAATGAAGTGCTTGCTGAGGAGGTTGGTTATTTTTGTTCTCTTTTAATTTTTGGTTCTTCCAGATAAAATACTAGTGTTCTCAAATCATTTCGTATGATCAGATTACTGAGCGTGATGAAGGAGCTCTCAAGTATCTTAAAAACATCAAGTGGTGTAGGATAGAGGATCCTAAGGGATTCAAGCTTGAATTCTTCTTTGATACAAATCCTTTCTTCAAGAACTCAGTCTTGACGAAGACTTATCACATGATTGATGAAGATGAACCTATTCTGGAGAAAGCTATTGGGTAATTTCTGCTCTTGAGAAGCCACTACTGAGAACATCAATCAATCTTTTAGTTTGATATTCTAAGTTGAGTAATTGGTAAAATTTATGTGTAGTCTTATCCCTTACACAGTAACTAAGTTCAGGATTTGGTGCTTTGTAGGACGGAGATTGAATGGTATCCAGGAAAATGCTTGACACAGAAGCTCCTTAAGAAGAAGCCCAAGAAGGGATCAAAGAATGCAAAGCCTATCACTAAAACTGAGGATTGTGAAAGTTTCTTCAACTTTTTCAATCCACCTCAAGTCCCTGAAGATGATGAAGACATTGATGAAGATACTGTATGTTTGACATTATTGCATTTCTAGAAATGATATACCATAGTATTTTTTGTTGATGTTTTACTTATATTCAATTTTCCTTGACAGGCTGAGGAGCTACAAAATCAAATGGAACAAGATTATGACATTGGGTGTGTAGTCTTGATAAAACTTGTTAAATATTGAAATAATTCTTAGGTGGCAATGTTTTTGTTGATTCTCTCTTTTATATTGACTTACTGATTTAAGTTTTGAGTTCAATTTGTCATGGAAACAACTTAGTGAAGTTTGACTGAATTTATTTGATAATTTTGGTTTCTCCTTAAAACTTTTCCCAATTTATATTAAGTTCTTCACAATTCTAGTGGTTGGTGTTATGTTGAAAATTTTTATCTCCCTAAATCATTCGGTAATAGTTGCTGGAATTTTTGCTTTGTAGGTCAACGATTAGAGACAAAATAATCCCCCATGCTGTTTCATGGTTTACGGGTGAGGCTATTCAGGGTGATGAGCTTGAGATAGAAGACGATGATGATGACGAGGATATTGATGAGGATGATGAAGATGAGGAGGGAGAAGACGATGAGGAGGAAGAAGATGATGAGGATGATGACGATGAGGATTTAGGCAAGACCAAAAAGAAGGTATGATATTGTAGTTTTTTGGTTCGGGCCCATTGCTGTCCTATTTTCATGCCTTAGTTTTGACATTTGAAATGAGACCATTGCTAACCATACTGTTCATTTGGCTTGAAATGTTGCTCTGCAGTCATCCGCTGGTAACAAGGTACTAAACTAAGTTTTATTAGACATCATTCACCACCCAACTCTTCTTACCATTCTTTCACTTTTATATCAAAGATTAATATGTGTTATAACAATTTACTGTATTGCAGAAGAGTGGAAGACTACCAGCTGCGGATGCTCAGCAGGGTGAGAGACCTCCAGAGTGCAAGCAGCAGTAGAACAAGTTGTTTGCTGGAGCAGCAGTATATCTTGTGTGGTTTAGAGTTGTTATAGGGTCTTTAAAATGTCTGGTTAGAAGGGGAGGGAAAGGGGGTTGCAGTTTTGGCTGGTTCTTTATTATTATAACATTTTTTATGGTTGGTTGTATTATGGATACGATGGGTAGAAATCCTTCTTTCCTTTTCTTTTTTCTTCTCTTGGTTGGTTGGTTTTGGTAGGACGCGGTCTTATAGTTTCTAAAGAGGTGCGTGGTGGGTTTGTGGATGCGTCTTGGATTTCTTCGTTTATGTGAATGTTTTTATCATCTCATTTTATTAATATATTGCTAGTATTTTGTTTTGATTTTTTGTTCATTTAAAAGTCTTGGTTTATTTTTGCTTGAATAACACTATTCTCATCAGGAAAACCATGATTATGATGATTTGAGTCGGTAATTTTGGTCTTTTTGATCAATAATAAAAAATAGTGAGAATAAAGTTAATATTAATATATCTATAATTAATTTATATAATTTGATATGATAAAAAGTTAGTAGGCGGGTAGTTATTATTTTATTTATTAAAATATTTTTGTTTTATATTTATATTTTTATCTATTTAGTGAATTTTAAATTGTAAAAATTAGTCGGGGATATTGTATTATTTAAATAATAAATGGTAATTTCTTGACTAAAAGACTAAACGGTTTCGATTATAAATTATGTGTGTTTTTCTTTAAAGGATTTGAAAATTTGAATTGGATGTTTTATTTTTAAGTAAAAGATTGTGATATTTATTTAAAGGACATATTTAATAAATGGTGAAAGGATATTTAAAGTTAAAATGAAACAAGAAAGATGAATGTGAATTTGAAAAATATAAACAAATACAACAAATGACTTCGCAACATTATGAGTAATTTTATTCTCATTTATTAAATTAATTAGCTTATTTTACTGTCAATTCATGTTTTGAAACATCAGTTTGTGGAGAATAATTATAAATCTAAAATTAAAAAAGAAAATTTCAGAAAGAATATACTGTGGCGAATATGGTCTCATACTAAATATTAAAAAAATAAATGTCTTTAGACATAAATAACACATATTTCAATGGCTATTATTATAAGTTTACAAGTTACAACATATTGTAATTTTATTTAATTCTTATAATATAATAATAATAATAAAAATATCAACCAAGCACAACCTATACTCTACTGTAGCTTGAACATTGGGACCCATATAATCGGGCACCGATGTGATTTTGACCAAACAGACCCTCCGACTCTCTCTCTCTCTCTGTCTGGGTGGAACACACTCAACTCAGCCAGAGGAAACCAAGTCTACTTCAAAAAGGAGGGAAACAAAACTCCAAAACCCTAATAACACAGAGTTCACTCTGTCACCTTTTAATTTTTATTTCTTCTTCACGCCCTCCCCTTGTCTATGTTGGCAATCCGATCAACCGTTTCCTTGGCTTTTGTTTGTGGCTTGCGACGTCCACACTTTCCTATGGCCAGGCTTATTCGTAACGCTTCTTTCCTCTTTGCCGCTCTAGTGTCACCGCAGGTCACATTCTTTTTTAGTCCGACTGGTTATGCTCTGTTTGGTTTCAGTTAAGTTTTCAGAGAAGAAATTGTTAATGGCCCGAGTTGATAAATAATCACTGCTTAACCGAGTTTCGTGCCATTCAAAGTTGATTCTTTTATTTTTGACAAGCAAAGCATACTTTTCTACTATTGCAGGGCCTTCAGAGAGGGCCGAGAACGATATTGGGGGCTTCTTCTCTTGTTTGTAACTTTTCGTCTAAAGGTACGAAGTCATGTTCTGGGTAAATTTAATATTTATTATTTGAGTTAAAAGTTGTTTACTTTATGCGTGGTCATAATAACATGTACTTAGACCCTTTTTTTTTTAAATTTAATTTAATTTAATTTTTTTTTTTTACGAAGAAGCAACCCTATTGTCATACAAATTGAAGAATGAAATTTGTTAAATGACACATATTCTATATTGTGTACACATGGACAAGAAATATTTAACTTGTAATAGTGTAGTTATATCCTCTTAAAAGTTGTGAATTTGTGCCTATCTCTGGCATTTTGACTTATGATAATACTAATTCTTGTCATGGTGGTTTGTGAAAGATTTTTGTTGTGGTATATGGTGCTTACTTAAGCTTAGCTGATGGTAGGATAAACAATTTCATGACTGTTTGTTATGTTTGAATTGATTTTAAGGTGATAACAATATTAAGTTCTATCAATTTGAAGGTAGAAAGAGATCCAAGTCAGATGGAAGTGATTCCAGTGAAGAGAATATGTCCAACAAAGAGCTTGCATTACAACAAGCTTTGGATCAGATTACTGCCGCGTTTGGGAAAGGATCTATAATGTGGCTTGGTCGGGGTGTGTCTTCCAGACATGTTCCAGTGGTGTCCACAGGTTCTTTTGTATTGGATATAGCACTAGGAATAGGTGGCCTCCCAAAGGTATCTTGTGAATGTGTGGACCCCAAAGATTCATGGATATGGGATAATGTTTTGAAATATTTTGTAAAATGATAATATTTCATTGTCAATTAAAGAAAAGGATATGAGACTGTATGCAAATCTGCTCCTTAGAACGTCTTCCGCATAATTATTGCCAACATCTTCCTGCTTAAGTCTTGCAAATAGCCAGTGCCCCTTGCATTGTTATAGTAAACATGAACTTCAATTTTTCTTTAAGAATAATAAACTTCTGCTATCTTATAGTGTTTGGGTTGAATTTAAATTTTGTCAAACTCTTGAATTGTTTGGCTTAACATTAAAATTAAGAGAGAGTAGGGAGAATCAGATCTGCTTTGCAATATGTATTGGCTGCTTATGACATCTATTTATTGATATTTATATTCACAGGGACGTGTTGTTGAGATATATGGTCCTGAGGCTTCTGGCAAAACAACTCTTGCACTACATGTAATTGCTGAAGCCCAAAAACAAGGAGGTTGCTTAAAGCCTTAAACTCTTAATATGATCCTTGTTGATTTCATCAGCTTATACTTACCTTAAGTATCTTGTTTTTTCTACCTTTCCATGTAGATATATTGTCAATTTTAGTTGCTTGTTAATTCTCTAGTCGGATGGGAATTTGTGATTGTTTAGAGCTTCATGTTGCATGGAAGGTTTACTTTTCCTGTTGCATATTTTACTTTTAGTGTAAAGAGTGATCTATAGTCATAATGAGCATCTAGAGTTCTTGGTAGGAGCAATTCTTAAGCATCATATTACATTCTTAAGTTCCTGGTTTTGCTTTTTATAAATATAGTAATGATGGACCAATAACATGTTGGTTTATGTGTTTGATAATCATTCAATGGAGGAAATGACAAATTAGGAAGTTTCTGTTTCAATACTCTGCCTGCTTCTTCAGGATACTGAGACATTTCTCTTGCCATTTCATTTCAGGTTATTGTGTTTTTATTGATGCTGAGCATGCTCTTGACCCATCTTTAGCTGAGGCTATTGGAGTAAAGACAGAGAATTTGCTTCTTTCACAACCTGATTGTGGTGAACAAGCTCTCAGTCTTGTGGATACCCTGATCCGGAGTGGTTCTGTTGATGTGGTAGTTGTTGACAGTGTAAGCAAGTTGTTTTATTGGTGCATATTTTATTTGCATGGCTAAGCATTTGATCGCCTTAAGTATAATTCCATGTAGTTGCTGGATGTGCCCTGTTACTCTCCAATGAGATTGGCTTTATTTTGTTTTATTTTTTGTTCATTTTCATTTAGGCTGCTTCTTAGGTAATGCTTCTTTGATCTCTGGAGGTTTTGTTATTTTTTTAATCTTATTTTATTTTAATTTTATCTAAATTAAAAAGAAATCAATGCTTCTTGCACTACACCGACATAAATGGCATATATTCTATTTTAGTTGGTAAATGGTCAAAATAAACCCAATTTTGATTACTTATTTGGAAGCCAACCCATTCTTACTTATTTAATGTTCAGCTCTGTTTTTGATTCTGTATCTTTGACAACAGGTAGCAGCCTTAGTACCTAAAGGTGAACTTGATGGTGAGATGGGTGATGCTCACATGGCAATGCAGGCTAGGCTGATGAGTCAGGCTCTTCGGAAATTGAGCCACTCTTTATCATTATCACAGACGGTTTTAATTTTTATAAATCAGGTGTCAAAATTGAAATATTTGAGGTTAACTTTACGTTTGTTGTCAAAAACTTTCAAAGCTTTATTTTCCCACTTAGTTATTATTGCATTTCTTGCATTTTGTCAAGTTAGTGAAAGGTTATGATTTCCATGTCTGGTATACAAGTTAAGAAATTTTTTCCCTCTGCTGTTCTTTCTTTCTATCCTTTTCTTTTTGGAGTTTCTACCTAGAGACTTAAAATTAGCTTGAGCAATGACTGATTGTTATCTAATTGATGCACATACTTGAGAGTGAAATTGAGAAGCTCTTTAATTGATCTCCTTCATCTTCTTTTATATACCGTGTCATCATTTTAGGTCTTGTCACCAAAATCTTATATGAAGTTATTAATCAGGTCCGCAACTACGCCTCAATAATAATATTCTGCAACTGCATCTCAGTAATAATGGTCTGTGTCAGGACATGTAAGTTCTGATGGCTTCTGTTGCTATATTCTCTTTTACTCTTACTTTAGAGAATCTAGTCCAATCTTTCTTGAGACAATGTCTATATTCATTTGCTTTGTAGCTAATCCATTGTGACTGAGATTGGTGTGCTAATCTGGAACTAGCCTGTTTTTTGAACATTGCTTTGGCTTAGCTTCAGCTGAGACTCTTGCCTTGATTGTGTTTGGACTGACGTTGTCTCAGCTGTCAATAATCAGACTGTTTTTAATGTTGATTTTGCTTCGGCTGAGCTGAGATCTGTAGTCAAGATTATGCTTGTAGCTATGTTTTTGTTGTTTTTACCTACTTGTGGTTGGGAACAATTTGAGCTATTTTTCTTACCTTTCTTGTTTCCTTGTCAGCAAATTTACCATTTTTATGAGCATTGTCATATATGAGCAGGCCCCTTTGGACCCTTTTTATTATCATTATTCTTTTTTAATTTTGGGTCCTGGAAATGTGCTTTTGTTCTGAAAAGCAAAGTTTGTTTCTCTTAATAAAGTAGTTAATAATTATAACACTCAACTGATTACATCATTTTACAGGTGAGGTCAAAGCTTTCTACTTTTGGAGGCTTCGGTGGGCCTACTGAAGTTACATGTGGTGGTAATGCCCTGAAGTTCTATGCTTCTGTTCGCTTAAATATTAGGAGAACAGGGTTTGTCAAAAAGGGTGAAGAGGTAAAACCTTCATCTCTCTCTTCCTTCTTTGTTCCCATGAGTTTGGACATTGAATCTGGGGTTAAGAGTGTGTGATATTTATGTGTATTTGATAGCATAATCTGTGACTTGAAAATGCCATTGAACTATATTTTCATATGATGTTATTAGATCTGATTTGCTTTTGCTCATCTGCATTCCTTTTGCTGAAAGATCAGAAATTACTGAAAAAAGAAATACGAGTCCTTTTTTCTCTGATCAAAATTCTATAGAGAAACTCATTTCATGAGTCAAGACCAGGAGTCAAATCTTGTCTTTTAAAGCAATTACTTGCATATATAAGTTTTCGAGGCTTAAGACCCAGCCCAAGAGGGTCTAGGCCTGATCTGCAAGGGAAGTGAAAGAGTTGTTATGAAGGGGCACTGCCAATTGCTGGGCAATACTAGTTTACTGTAATTGAATTCTCTGGCCTTTTCTTGGCTTGAGATCTTTCTGCTTCTGCCACCACTGCCTGCTCAGTTAGGCAGTAGAGGGTCTTTGTCAAGAATATTGTCCATGGTTATGGATTTCCCTGCTGGTCAATCTGATAGTAACTAACTGGTCAAGTAGGTTGTGACCAGATCAATGAATAAATTATGTAGATACTAGTGCTGGATACATTTTCAAATGCTGCCCAATTCTGCACAAAAGATGGGCTGGTAGTAAGACACTTATATCAAATTTCTTGTTCAGATAGATCTCTTTTATGGTGCATGTACTTGCCTTCTTGGTGTAAAGTATCTGATATTTTTGTTATTTGTGATGCAGACTATTGGAAGCCAAGTACTGGTGAAGATTGTTAAGAATAAACTTGCCCCTCCATTTAAAACTGCCCAGTTCGAGCTTGAGTTTGGCAAGGGAATATGCCGAGAATCGGAAATCATAGACTTGGCAGTAAAATACAAATTTGTAAAGAAGTCTGGTGCGTACTATTATTTTAATGAAAAGACTTTCCGTGGTAAGGATGCTTTTAAAAAGTTTCTGTCTGAGGACGGTAGTGTCACAGAAGAACTTATGACAAAGCTCAAGGAGAAGCTTGTTAGTGACGTCAAGGAACCTGAGGCTGAGGCTACTAAAGGAGAGTCTTCCGAAGATATTGTTTCACCTGATAGTACTGATGAAGAAGCAGTTGCTGCAGTTGAAGCTTAGGTCTAGAAATACCTTAAAAATTGATAAAAGCTCTCCGTGTTTCTTTGAGGGGTCCATTGTTTCATTGGATCTTCAGTTGCCTCCTGACTGATTGGTTCTATCCGGGTATTTCAGAGGACAGTGAAGAAGAAAAGAGGGGAGTGGGAAGGCCTTTTTGTTCATAATCTGCATGCCATCCTGCTTATTATCAAATACTAAAGTTTGCTACTGATATTCTGTTAGTTCGAAATGTTACATACATTTGAGGTCATGTAGTTGGTGAAAGTTTTGTGGGCCCAAGGGGAGAAGTTGGGAAAGTGCAGGCGATTCTCCAAATTTTCGGAGCCATCTTTATTGGTGATTCTGAAATGTTTGCTTCATTTTGTATGTTACTAAAGGCGCTCTTATAGATTGTGTAACAGTAGTGGGAATTGGAAGTCAGTCAAACTATCTTATACCCTCATTTGTATTTTTCTGTGCTAATGGCACTTATTAATCATTGCAATTTGGACCTGAGCATGGTGTTTCTTGGTTGTGTTGAGATGGTTTATTTATTTTTTCGGTGTTTCTTGTTATGAGTTGGTAAAAATAGGGGACAAGGACCTCGACACCCCTTAGGTATGGATCAACGCCAACTCCTCCCCCTGGGATCAGAAAATAACATAAAACCCACCAGCCGTTACGGGATCTGTTAACAGAGACAAAATTTTCTGTCCAAAAGACATTTTTACCCTATTTGTCTTAGTAAAAATGATATAATAAGAAGTATCATAATTAGTAATAAACAAAAGCACCTGAAGAAAAAATTAAACCAAATCAAACAAAACTTTAAAAAAAAAAAAAAACCCGAAATTTATCTACTCTTTATCCTCTCTGTCCATATTTTCTTGACAGCCAAACAACAAAATTTGACAGACGAGTCAAATGCTTTTCTTCCCTCTTACAAAGGAGTCAAATATCGTTAGGTAATTTTAAATACAATTTCATGATGGCCCGTTATTTATTTATTTATTTTTTTAATCTCTATTTGCTCGTGTTTTATTTGATGTAGAAGCTCATGTTCCTGTTACCGCTTTGTAACGTCATTTGCTTGAACTGTTAATTATATTCTGATTGGATCCAGAATTTGCTTTGCTAAGTCATATATGACTGCCATCTGGTTGATTAAATGACCAATATCAGCTGGAATCGTGTTTTGATATGGTTGAAATTAAAATAAAAAAAAATATATTTTAGTTATGTCGACTTATCAATTATTTCAACAAATTAAATGTGTGTGATTAATATTAACTTATGCATATTATTTTAAGTCAAAAGACCAAAATCATTTTTAAAAACATAATTTTTGTCATTAACAAATTTATAAGAAAAACGCAATAAAATAAGGAATATTATTTTTCGGGGGAAATAAATAAATAATAAGAGATTAATTAAGTTTATTATTCAAGGAGAGAAGATCCCACTATTGGATCAATGAGTAAGAAACATAGACGATTTTATTACAAGTTTACATACTAAAATCATGTTTTTAGTCTTTCATATTACCGGTCCATTAATTATTTCCAAATTAAAAGACGATTATTTTTCCTTTTAAAGAACATTCCAAGATTATCACCAAGTAGTAGTTGATATATATATTTTTTAATCTCGGAGAGTTGGGTTGTTAATTCATATTGTAACTGAATTATTTGAGCATAAGATACTATACTTATAAAATATACATATTATTAGTTTATCTATCTAATGATATATCAACAAATTTGAGATTATTGATAATTTTGGAATACCATTTAGGAAGAGCAGTAATATTGTTTTTTTTTTAAAATGTATAGACTTTCTTTTTAAACATAGATGTTCGGACTACCTTGGACTTGAGAGAAAGCATATCTCTAAGTTCAAGACCTCCACCACTAGGCTACATATAATAAGGGGGCGTTTGGTTTGGTTAAATTACACCCAGGAATGGGAATGAGAATGGGTTATTCCCATTTCTAATGTTTGGTTGAAAAAATTTAACGTATATAAATCTGGATTTGGTTGGAATGATACAAAGAAAATGATACAATGTGAGAAAAGTGTTTACGATGAATGGTGCAAGGTAAGAAATAATATTTAATTATCTAATGATATGAATTGTTATTTTTGTTTTCTCTTTATCTTTTTAATATGTTGTATTATTTTTTTTCTTACAGAATTATAAGGAAGCAAGGGGACTTTGGAATGTATTAGTTCTCTTTAATGATGATGTTAGAGAATTAATAAGAAAAGATAGAGCAACTGACAAAAATGTTGAGACATTTGATGATGCTATAGAGAACATAAAAAAAGAAATGGCTAATGAGACAACTCTCATTCGCGATGAAGATGAAGAAGAGATGATGCATTCTTCAACTAAAAGAGCAAGGAAACAAAGCATGACAAATGTCAAAAAACCAAAGGAATCTCAAGAGCCAAGTATGGCTACTACTTTCCAAAATGTGTCTTCTAATTTTGGCACATTCATACAAAATATGAACACACACATTGCTACTATGGCAAATGCATGGTCTCGTGCAGAAGAACGTGAACAAGAAATGGTTGATAAAAGCAATAATGTGTTAGATGATTAACTTCAAACTGAGATACTGATTAGTACTGAAGCCTTGTAAGTGCAGATGTCCTTACAGTTGAACCAAATAAATTGAGGGTTTTCTATCAAGGTGCAACTAACCTCAGAAAGCAAAATGTAATTGATCTTTTATATGTTACGCCTGATAAAAATGGTTCTAAAATGATTTGAGATAGTATGACTATGTTTATGATAAGTCGAATTTAAATTACTTAAAAAAAAAACTGAAACAGCTAAGATTATACTGATATTTTCATTACCTATTTTGATATGGATGTTATGAATTATGGTTGACGATTGATATTTATATAAGTTGATATGAATGTTGTTTGAAACAAATTTATCATAAATTTTATATGTTGTCTTAGATTAATTAGAAAGTGAAAAAAAAAAAAAAGAAAAACAAATAAAATACAAAAAAGATGAAAATTTATATATTATAATAATAATTATATATAATATTTTTACAGGTGAGTAATTTAGAAAATTGATATTGATTCCGATTTCGGACTTTTATAATCCAAACAGCTTCAAAGGGAATTTGATTATGATTCCGTACCGAACCAAACAGAAAGAATGAATAACCATTTCGATTTCGATTCTGATTCCAAAGCTCAAACCACACGGACCTTGAGAGTAATGTTACTCTCAAGTTGGCTAATTTCTGTAATTTTTTAAAATTAATTAACTCACTTGCAATAAAAAGAAAAATTATGTATAAGATGGTGCATATAAAATTATGATAATAATATTTTATGAATTTGTATGAATCTGGGCCAGCCCATGGTGGCTCCTTCAGCGGCTAAATGAAATTATTTTTTTGGAATATATGAAGATGACTCGTAAGAAAAATCTATAAATGGACTAACACTTTCACTTCTCATTCCTCGTTCACTCCATGTCTATGTTGTCAATTCAATCAAGAGTTTCGTTCGGTTTTGCTTGCGAGTTTCGACCTTCACAGCTTCCTATGGCCGGGCTTCTTCAAAACGCTTCTTTTCTTAAGGCAGCTATGCGAGAGCCACAGGTACAGCTCACACGCTTTTACTATATGATTACAGCTCACATGGTTTTACTATCTGATTGATTTGCTCTGTTTAGTCTTTGGCTAAGTTTTGAGAAAATAAATTCTTAATGGCCTGAGAAGCTGTAATCTCTGCTTAACTGAGATTAGTTCAAGTTAAAGTTGAGTCTTTAATTTTGAGAAACAAAACATACTTTTCTACTATTGTTTATCTATTTGTCTATCTTTTTTGCTATGCAGGACTTTCGGAGAGGCAATAGAGGGATGTTCCGAACTTCTTCTGTGGTTTGCAGTTTTTCATCTAAAGGTGCCAAGTCCTTCATTGAACTTCTTCTGTGATTGATAATTTGAGATTTTGGTTTATTTATTAGTTGGGTCAAAAATTAGGTTGTATCCATGGTCATAATTCACTTCTGGACGCAGAAAAAAAGACATTACTGAAATAACATCTACTTAGACCTTTTATTATATGAAGAGGCAACCCTTTTGTGATACATACTGAGGAAAGAAATTTGTTCAATGTATGTTTATACCCTCTTAAAGTTGTAACTTTGTGCCTATCTGGCATTTTGACTTATAATAATAGTACCTTCAAGTCTTTCTCGCATATATTGTTTTCCTAATACGTATTTTCATTTTTCGCATGCTGGTTTTTTTGTCATGTTGCACCGTGTCTAGTTTTTGTTGTGGTGTATGATGCTTACTTGAGCTAAGCTGATGGTTGGATAACTAATATCATGACTGTTTGTTATTTTTGCGTTCATTGTAAGGTGATAACAATCTTAAGTTCTATCAATTTGAAGGTAAAAGGAAATCGAAGTCTAATGGAAGTGACTCCGGTGAAGAAAATATGTCCGAGAAAGAGCTTGCATTACAACAAGCTTTGGATCAGATTACTAGCTCATTTGGGAAAGGATCTATTATGTGGCTAGGTCGATCTGAGTCTGCTAGACATGTTCCGGTGGTTTCAACAGGTTCTTTTGTTTTGGATATAGCACTAGGAACCGGGGGGCTCCCAAAGGTATTTTGCAAATGTGTAGGCTGCAAAGATTCTTATAACTATTTCTAATTTGTAAATAATAATATTTCACTGTCAATTAAAGAAAAAGATATGAGACTGTTTGCTAATTCTGCTTCTTTTGTCTTGTGACTAATAGCCAGTGCCTCTAGCACTTTTATAGTAAAAATGAGATTTATCTTTATTTATTCATTTTTGGGGGAAAAAATGGGCGTAGAGAATGACATATACTCTATCATATAATATTTCTGTTGAATTTAATTTTGAGGAACTCTTAAACTTCATGGCTTTAAGGTTAAGATTGAGAAAGAATAGAGATAATCCAATTTTACATGTCAATTTGTGATATTTATTATGACAACTGCAGATCCTGATTTGCAATTTTTATTGGCTGCTTTTGAAATCTCTTACAGGGACGTGTTGTGGAGATATATGGTCCCGAGGCTTCTGGGAAAACAACTCTTGCTCTACATGTAATTGCTGAAGCTCAAAAACGAGGAGGTTCCTTAAACTCTTAAAAATTCTCCTTGTTGATTTCTTCAGCAGTTATAGTTACCTTTTAAGTGCCTAGTAGTTTGTAAATTTTAACTTAGATATATTGTCGAAATAGTTGCTTGCTAATTATCTAGTTGGATGGTTGGGAATTATGGTTTATTAGAGCTTCATGGTGTATGGAAGGTGCAATCCTGTTGCATATTCAATTTTTGTGTAAGGAGTGATTTGTAGTCGGACTGAGCATCTCAAGTTCTTGGTAGAAATTATTTTTAAGCATCATATTACATTCTTAGATTTCTGGAACTTTAATAAGGGTAGACCGATAATAAGTTGGTTTATTTGTTTGATAATCTTTCAAAAATAAGAAAGGAAATGGCAAATAGGATGTTTCTGTTTCAATATACTCTGTCCTGGTTCCTCAGGACGCTGAGACAGTTGTCTCTTGCCATTTCATTGCAGGTTATTGTGTTTTTATTGATGCTGAGCATGCTCTTGACTCATCATTAGCTGAGGCTATTGGAGTAAAGACAGAGAATTTGCTTCTCTCACAACCTGATTGTGGTGAACAAGCACTCAGTCTTGTGGATACCCTGATCCGTAGTGGTTCTGTTGATGTAATAGTTGTTGACAGTGTAAGCAAGTTGTTTTGTTGGTGCATATTTTATTTGCATGGTGAAGTGTCTGAATCCCTTAATTATAATTTAATGCTACTGGGACATGTTTTATCTTCCTTTTTATCTTTGATGGATTTGACTTGATTTATTTATTTTTCATTTTCATTTAGACTGCTTCTTAGGTAATGCTTCTACATCTTTGGAGGGTTTTATATTTTTATTTATAATTAAAAGAAATTATTGTTTTTTGCACTATAATGACATAAATGGCATATATCCTTGTTAAATTAACGTGGTAGATGATCCTTTTTTACTTTTTTTATATGTTCAGCTCTGGTTTTGATTCTCTTATCTTTGACAACAGGTAGCTGCCTTGGTGCCTAGAGGTGAACTTGAGGGTGAAATGGGTGATGCTCACATGGCAATGCAATCTAGATTGATGAGCCAAGCACTTCGGAAATTGAGCCACTCTTTATCATTATCGCAGACCATTCTAATTTTTATAAATCAGGTGTCAATATTGAATTCATTAAAATTCTAAATTTTGAGGTTAACTGTGGATATTCTTATCGTTGTGAACTGCATGTTTGTTGTCCAAAACTTCCAAATATCTTCTTTATGAATTTAGTTAATATTTTGTGTCTTGAATTTTGTCAAGTTAGTGTAAGGTTACGATTTCCATGTCTGGTCTACAAAGTTAAGAATTTTATCCCTACTGTTCTTTCTTTCTTTCTTTCTCTTATTTGAGTTTCTGCATAGAGATTTCAGTTGGGCAGAGCAAAGCCTGATTATCACCCAGTTTAGAGCTTGCCAGACATAGCTGGATGCATCCACCTATGGCATAGGACCCATCCCTCAATTTCTTTGCCAAAGACTATGCTTGTGGCTCTGTTTTTGTTATTTTACTTGTTTCTGGTTAGGAAAAAATTGAGCTATCTTAACATTCTTGTTTCCTTTCTCAGCCAAAGAGCCATACTTATGAGTAGCTGTTTTGGAGCCTTTTCTATTATTTCTTTTTGTTTTATGTTCTTTTCGCTGTGGACATATGCTTTTATACTGCTGTACACTAAGGTTTGTTTCTCTAATAAAGCTGTTAATAATTATCATAGTTACTGATTACATCGATCTACAGGTGAGGTCAACAATCTCTCCTTTTGGAGTCTTTGGTGGGCCCACCGAAGTTACATGTGGTGGTAATGCCCTGAAGTTCTATGCTTCGGTTCGCTTAAATATTAAGAGAACAGGTCTCATCAAGAAAGGTGAAGAGGTAAAACCTTCATCTACTCTCTCCACCTTCTTTGATCCCATGAGTTTGGACTTGCAATCTGAAATGAAGATTGTGTACTAATTTTTATGTATATTTGGTAGTGGAATCTGTCTCTTGAAAATTGCATTAAGCTTTTCTTTTGTGTGATGGTATAATCCACTTTTCTTGTAATGACTCATCTGCATTCCTTCTGCTTAAGATCTGAAATTACTAAACAAAAAAGCAATCTGCTTTCATGTGATGGTGTAATCCACGTTGCTTGTAAGTTTAGAGGCTTAAGACCTGAACTGCCGGGGCAGTGAAAGAGTTATTATGCAGGAGGACCGCCAACTGCTGGGTAAAATTAAGGTAGTTTACTATGGCCATTTTCTTTGCCCGAGACTTTTCATCTTTTACCACCTCTGCATATGCTCAGTTAGGCATAAGAGGTCCTCATTTAGAATATTGTCCATTTTTATGGATTTGGACGCCAGCTAATATGACTAGTAACTAAATGGTCTAGTAGGTTGTGGTCAGATCAATTATAATCTTGTAGGCAATAGTACTGGGATGCATTTTCAACTGACACTCAGTTAAGTTCAGATGGACAGTTACCAAGATATATTGTAAAATTTCTCATTAGGTAAATCTCTTTATGGTGTATGTTATTGCCTTCTTGGTGTAAAGTGTCTGATTTTTTTGTTATTTGCATTGTAGACTATTGGAAGTCGAGTACTCGTGAAGGTTGTTAAGAACAAACTTGCCCCTCCCTTTAAGACAGCCCAGTTTGAGCTTGAGTTTGGCAAGGGGATATGCCAAGAATTAGAGATCATAGACTTGGCGGTGAAATACAATTTCATTACCAGGGCTGGTGCATTCTATGGTTTTAATGGTCAGAATTTTCGTGGTAAGGATGCCTTGAAACAGTTTCTTTCTGAGAACGATATTGTGCGAGAAGGACTTATGACGGAGCTCAAGGAGAAGCTTATTGGTTCCGGCAAGGAACCAGCGATTAAGGCTATCAATGGAGACTCTCCTGAAGATTTTATTTCACCTGATACTATTGACGGAGAGGCAGTTACTGGATTTGAAGCTTAGATGTATAAATGACTCAAGTATTGCCGAAGCTCTCCCCCTTGTTTCTTTGGTGGGATCCATCCTTCCGTGGGATCTGCAGTTGCCTCCTGATTGATCAGTTGTATGTGCGTATTTCAGGGAACAATGAAGCAGATTTGAAGGGAGTGGAAAGGCCTTTGTTCACAATCTGCATGCCATCCTGGGTATTATCAAATGTGAAAGTTTGCTACTGATATTTTGTAAATCTGAAGTGTTACATGTATTTCAGGTCATGTAGCGAATGAAAGTCTTGTGGGCCAAATGGGAGCAAGTTGGGAGAATGGAG
>JANKKB010029472.1:0-24044 GCA_026225775.1 Bursera palmeri | reverse complement strand
ACTGAGAGATTGCTCGCAAACCCTAGAAGTGACGGGAGGGCACGGCGTTGGCGGATCCGAAATGGAGCAATGGCGTCTTGTTTGTTGATAAAATTTTCGATTCTTGCGTGATTTCTCCTTTGTTGTTTTCTGCATTAGTTTGTTTCTCGCCGGTTGAGGTACGGACGTGGAGAGCGTGTTCTGCTTTCGTTTTGTCGTATGATCTGTTTGTTTTGATGGGAAATGTTAGCTCTTTGTTTGTTTGCCGGGAAATTAAATTTGAATGAGGCGGTTTTGTGTTTGTTTTGTCGGCTTTTGAAAACGTTTGAGAGATCTAAGATTTCAACTTTTGAAGAAAAAACGATTTCTTTCTCAAGTCACTTTTCACGGCAACTAAATGCAAGATTAGCTTTTCGTTTGTTTGTTTATTTGGTGATTGAAATTGTAATGGCGATGTCCTATCGTGAAGTATTGGATGTTGCTGGTTGTTCATGAACCATAATTTTTCGTTTGGTTATTGATGTTTTTGAGGTTAGATCTGCCCTGAATGATGATTATTTCTTTATTTTTGGTTTTTAGTTTTTACGGAATATTGATCATTGTTCATTTTATGCTTCTCATGGCGTAAATTACAGTGAGTTTTTTTTTTTTTTGAAAAAGAAAAATCTTCTTCTTGGAAAGTTCGCGTATTTAATGTGTCTGTCTTTTCTTGATCAGAAAATAAACCACTTTTTTAAATTGTTCCAGCGTTGATTTTACAGATGAAGCTTTATTTTTCTATTTATTTATTGAGTGGTGAAGGCAAATGCTAAATAATTGGAATTAGTTTTTTTATTTGGGATGAAAATGCAAAAGTTTGAGAATTGTTTCTGAAGACCTGTTTTAAGTTACTGCCAAAGGTTTTTTAGAGAGACTTTAGAAGAGTTTTGATGCCACAATGTTAAACAAATAGAAAATCTGATGCAGTTATGTGCTTTTGCCCATACTTAAGATTATTAAAGAAATAGGTATTTGCTTTTGTTGTGATTATGGGCTCTTCTTTAATCATCATGTTTTGATTCGTTGATAGATTTTTGTAGTAACCTTGTTCCCATGTGATGGCTTCTTACAGAAATTTATCTTTTTTTTCAGGATTCAGTACCCTGGTCAGTGTTTAACTCTACAATTTCAAGATGGCTGCTACCGCTGCTACTGCCACCTTTTTTCCGGTTTCCTCTCCTTCTGCAGATTCTGTAGCAAAGACCAACAATCTTGCATCTGCTAATTTGGGAGGGATCAAGTCAAAGTCCTCTTCCAGGGGTTTGAAGGTTAAGGCAAATGCCCAAGCCCCTTCTAAAATAAATGGTACATCAGTTGGTTTGACAAAACCAATGGAAGGCCTGAGGAATGAGGATGACATGCCATCGCCTCCCCCAAGGACTTTTATTAACCAATTACCAGACTGGAGCATGCTTCTTGCTGCTATAACAACCATCTTCTTGGCAGCAGAGAAGCAGTGGATGATGCTTGATTGGAAACCAAGACGATCAGACATGCTTATTGATCCATTTGGGATTGGGAGAATAGTTCAGGATGGTTTAATGTTCCGACAAAATTTCTCAATTAGATCATATGAGATAGGTGCTGATCGTACTGCATCTATAGAGACATTGATGAATCATTTACAGGTACAGTTTAATATTCAGTTTTATTTTTTTCTTTGAGATGCATCTTTTCCTTTTTGTATTGTGATAATGGAGCATGTCTGTGTCAAGCACCAAATTACTTCAATTAGTTGCGTCTTGTTTTGTGGGCACATTTTATTCTTTCACTTGCTTAATATTTTTGTATCTAATTTACTGGCAGGAGACGGCTCTTAATCATGTTAAGGGTGCTGGTCTTCTTGGCGATGGCTTTGGTTCAACCCCAGAGATGTGCAAAAAGAACCTGATATGGGTGGTTACAAGAATGCAGGTTGTGGTTGATCGATACCCGACTTGGTAAGTTGCTAGCATGTACACATGCTAATGCATTTGTGCATGTCAACAGTTAAAATTGTTTTATGGGGAAGCAGTATTAGAAAATCTTTTGAAAAAAGTGAGAGTAAGATAAAGAAAGAGAAAATGATAGTTTTGTGAAATTGGAAGAATAGTTACCAAAGGGAAGGAGAGTCGTATTAGTGTTTTCAGTATCATGAATCTATTGAGTCTTTCATTGTAACATATGTTTTGAACATTTTTAAAGCTTTTTATGAGTTTTTTCTTCTCTTTTATAATTTTTTTTTTTCTTTACCTCCCTTCTAAAGCCATTTTTTTTAGCTCTCTTTTTTCTCCCCTAATCAGTAATTTTTTCTTTTTTAAAAAGAGAGACAATAATATAAAAATTATAGACTGATTATTGTCTGTTCTTCAGGGGTGATGTTGTTGAAGTAGATACTTGGGTTAGTGCATCTGGAAAGAATGGTATGCGACGTGACTGGCTTGTCCGGGATAGTAAAACAGGTGAAATTTTAACAAGGGCCTCAAGGTAGGAAATGGTTTCATAGAATTTGTAATGCTTATGTAGTTTTTATTAGTATTTGAAACTACGTCTGTAACTTTCAACAGATGTTGCATAGTTGTTGGCTATGCTGTCAAAGGGGCCATATATGCAACAAAGTTCATGTTTTGTAACTTTGGTGTATGTATGTGCATTTTGGTACAAAAATTATGTTTTGTTCTTGTATTTTTGTTAAAAGAAATTGAGCCATAATCATTGTTAGCTTTAGGATATGAGGCCAACAGTTTTGCATCTCAACGAGCAATACTAACAGTGATTTACTTATTTCTTTTGGAATGTTATAGAAAAGTTGACTAGTATTTCAGAAGTAATTGATTTGGTTTGTATAATTTGGTGTTTACAGTGTGTGGGTAATGATGAATAAACTGACTCGGAGACTATCCAAGATTCCAGATGAAGTTCGAGGGGAAATTGAACCCTATTTCGTGAACTCAGATCCCGTTGTGGATGAGGATGGTAGGAAACTACCAAAACTAGACGACAACACAGCAGATTATGTTCGTAGTGATTTAACTGTAAGTCAATTTCTTTTGTATAATAAGAATTATTTGGCATAATTTATAGTGACTGTCTTGCTTCACTGTTGTTGCTTTCTTTTAAATTTCTCTTTTTCTTCTCTAAATTTGCAGCCTAGATGGAGTGATTTGGATGTCAACCAACACGTTAATAATGTGAAATACATTGGCTGGATCCTTGAGGTAGATTCTCTACTATATCATATTTCATTTCATCACGTTATATCTCCCTGGTGTAACACCTTGTTCTCCCCTCATTTTGGTTAGTATATATTCTTTTAGTAGCTTTATCATGTTTGCCATGATTCTTGCTAATTATGAAGATGGTCAGCCCAGTTGAGATCCTAACTCTTAAGAGCTAGTTTGAATTGGTGTGAACCAGTACCAATCCTCTATCAGTTGTAGTTCAACCGGAAGCTTGGAAACCATGTTGTTGCCCTAGTTTTGCTGATTTTTAAGAACCTTCTGAGATTAGAATTTGATTGTAGTATCTGTTTTGTGCATGCGTTTATTCATGAAATTTAAGGATTATTCTTGTATTTGTTTGTCAGTATGTGTCATCTTCTATGATGCTTTTCAGTTTGCAGTGTGATGTTGTTAGGCTTTGAAAACAGACCCAAAATGCCAAAAAAGGAAGACAAAATGGAGCTAAAAATCTAGATTAAATTAGAGGAACCAATTTTGTAGTATTCTTTCTTGATTTTTGAGACTCCAGGGGTCTGAAATTTAATATATTTATAAGCAGTATTATATGATATTATATTCTGTTTTCCTTTAAAAATTTTACCTTGTTAATTTGCTTTTCCATTCGAAAGTTATGCTTGCCCTTTAACTAAAAGATACTGCTGCTTGTTGCAGAGTGCTCCGCAGGCAATCTTGGAGAGTCATGAGCTTGCAACCATGACTTTGGAGTATCGGAGGGAGTGTGGGAGGGACAGTGTATTACAGTCCCTTACTGCCGTCTCTGGTACTGATGTTGGCAATTTGGCCAATTGTGGAACTGTTGAGTGCCAGCACTTGCTTCGGCTTGAGGATGGAGCAGAAATTGTGAGAGGAAGAACTGAGTGGAGACCTAAATATGCAAACAACTTTGGGAACGTGGGGGAGGTTCCAGCAGAAAGCGCATAATATACGAGTTCTTTGTGGCTGGAGATGCAGTAGTCTCATTGCTTGTGTAGAATCCCGCTTGTGTTCTTGGATTTATATATGTTTCTTCTTTATATATATATATATATATATTCCTTATTTGTTTTCCCTTAAGAAAAGTTGTAAGTTATTTGTAATTAGCCTTTGCCGCGCTCTCTTTTCTTTCTCTATATTCAGCCGATTCAGTTACTCTCTCTCTGCTCAGGGTTGGTACCCCTTTTTGGAGGCGATGCAAGATGGATGAGTTGTATAGGGGAAAAGGTCCTCGTATGGTTGCCTAACCTTTTGACTTGATTGACGTTGATATTATTTCGTGATAACCTTTTGTTACCTGTCTGGATATTCCAAGTTGATCTTTAACGGGACAATGTAATGTATATTATGCGGCTTTTGTCTTTTGGTTAGAATAGAGAAAAGTTAGCCCAGTGAGTTGTGGATCATCTAGAGCTGTAAGTGTGTGCAATAATGCTTCTTGAACTTTCTCACTTTTCTTTGAATTCGCCAGCTTGTATGCCAACCTCATACACGTGAAGTTAATGCACAATAATGTGGGCTGTTGTGGGGTACTAATTTTTGAATTTCGGTGCTTAAGTTAATTAAAATATCGAAACTCATATGCTTTGTGTTGATTAATTCAAAGAAAGGATGCGTTAGTTATCCAATCTTGTTTCTAGTTATTATAATTTAATTTTTTAAACTTAATTTTTTTCACTTATTTATAATTGCTGAATTGATTTATTATAATTCAATGGTGGCAACAAAAATTAAAACTAGTTATTTTTAGGTCATATTTAATCCAGTAGTGGTGAGAATTATTTAGGTTCTAATTAGATTATTATATACGAATATTATTGGGCTTTTTAATCTATTATTGCAAGTTATTCCAGGTGAAGTCCCAGATGAAGATCCAAGCAGCTTAACTGGTAGATCGGATCCAAGTTGATTAATTGAGCCCGTCCGACTAGAAGCAAGGCGGTATAGCCTAGGGTAGAGAACCCCAAACACTTGTGAGAGCATATAGAAGGAAATTTTTTAGAATTATTCGTAATAATGTTACTCTTTTTAAACAAAATTCCAAAATTAGTATCAAATGATGTAAAATTAATTACTGATTATCAAGTATATATACAAAAGATAATATCTTATCACTAATAATACATGATTTATAATAAGATTTTCAGATGCGTAACTTTGAAGTCTCAATTTCTGCAGTTTGAGCAACGTCGAAGAAGAAAAGATAACAACCGTCCGTCCAAAATAATAGGCGGCGCCTCCTGCCTCGTGCATGCATTTATTCAAGTGCATGCACAATTTAAACAGTAATCGACATCATCAGTAAAACAGTGGACGATGCATTGTACTTATTGTAGTCAATCACATATTAATAGTCATATAATTTTAAAAAATTTAATTGTGAAATAAATTAATCCTTTCGCCATGTTCTAATCCTTCCTTCAAATTTCTAATAAAATCTGCGACGTACTCGTGTGCATGAACGAGTCCGTCCTTATTCTGAGACCTCACATGATTAGTTATTGTCCACTGTCTGCAATTCAGTTGGAAAGGCCTGGAAATTGTTTCAGGTGAGCATAAGCAATTTAATTTTTAATTTTTATTTATTTTAAATAGTTATTCCACTTGTATAATATTTTACAACATTAATATCAGAAAATTTATCTGATCCTCTAATTAAATTTCAAAAAAATATTTGTTTCACACTTTTGTTAAATTATTATTTATCCTCCAAAAATTAATACTTATCTTTCCAAATATTAAAGAATAAATGTTAATTTTTTAAAAATTTTTGAAATAAGTATTAATTTAATAAAAATATAAAATTAAATATTTTCTTAAAATTTATTTAAGGGATTATTATATATTTTCCTATTAATATCTCGGCCTATATATTAAATTATTAAATTGATAATATTAAAAGTAAATAAAGAGATGATATCCTTTCGTATTATTTGTATGATAGCGATTGATCCACTTAGTTTAAAAAAATAATTAATAGCTTAATCACATTACAGGATTGATGATCATGATCCTGATCCTAAAGACAGTTCGAGATGACTAGCCTTATCTTACACTTCGTTCGTGGGCGTGGGCAGCAGAGCAGTCAGTTCAAAACCTCACGTGTTGCCAACCACACCTGAGTGATTGCCAGTCAGAGCCTAACTGCAGTCCTCAAAGCCGCGTGCGGCTGCCGGTTTTGCATTTGAAGATAGTGTATTATTAACAAACTTACTTTTTTCTATCGATGGCATATTGACCGTGGGATTGTTTTCTAAGAAGAAAAAGAGGTTTTCGTTCGATGAATCAGAGGGAGACACGTAGCCGACATTCCAGCACCTGTCACATGGCTGTCGGCCCTCAAGGAGATTCACTTCCTCAAGTTGACTTGAAAACTTCTAACATCTTGGTCCCGCTTACTTTTTCTTATTTTACATTTTTGCCCCTCTACCAAGATGCTAGTCATTTATTCGTTGTAATTTATTAAATGCGAATAAGAAGTTAAGAAATAATTATTTTAATATATCAACTCATTCACTTTTAGTTATCGAATTATAATAGTTGGATGGTGGAAAACTAATATTACACATTTAAATAAAAGGATAAATTTTAAAAATAATTAAATAATTATAGAAGACTTTAAGAATATTTTAAAAAAATTAGTTGTGATGATCACTATTCAACGGTAGATAATATGATAATTTTTTTTTTGTTATACAATTTGAAAATAAAAAGAGTTGTCAATTCATTAATAAATATTACTATTTATCTCAAAATATATCTTAGTATATACCATATAGGAATTATAATTTTTAATTTTTTTAAACTAAAATTATTTTTCAAAATCTTTTATAATTTTGGTTTTATTTTTTTTAGATTTATTAAGTTAAGAGGCCTAGCCCATTTTATCATCGTAAATCAAACTACCATTAATGTTTGAAACCAGGGTGATGTGAAAGTTTGACGAAAATGAATCGACAAACTGGCCCAAACATCAATGCTTCTTCCGTCACAGTATGCTTAACGTCTACACGGAGACCGTATCCCACCCTACGTGTCCTCTCCTCATTGGTGCTTCTCCGTATATATGCACACCACCCGCAACATTTACTCATTACAAGCAGAAAAAGCAAGTAGCAATGTCGCACGACAACACCACTCACTCACCGGAAACTGACGTCACCAGCAAAATGAATTTTGATGACACAGAACTCACCCTCCGCATACCTGGCGAGGGTCGTTCACCGGCCGCCACCGTAGGAAAAAGCTGTACTGCAAGTGCCAAACGAGGCTTCATCGAGACCGTGACTGTTGATCTTAACCTTGGAAGCAGCATCTCTTGCAGCCACCTGCCACGCAGCGGGAATAAGCACGTAAAAGATGATTCGGAAAGTCAGGTTTCCGGTACCGGAAAATACCCAGCTTCCAAGTAAGTGTTCAACCAGCTCTTGCACATATAATAAGTATATGTGTATATATATGTACGTGCGTTCATGTGCTTAACAAGAAGCAGTTAACGAAGATCATTTGTGACATGGGAACCATTGAAAAATTATGATTTTCTTATTTTTTTCATGTCAAAAGCTCAATAATTAGCTTCTACTTGCTTGAATTCTAGTGTGTTATGATTTATAATATATATGTTAATGGTTTTGCAGGGCACAAGTTGCTGGTTGGCCACCAGTTCCATCATTCAGAAAAAAAGCATTAGAGAGCTCCAGTAAGCTTGTAAAGGTGGCTGTAGATGGAGCACCGTATCTTCGCAAAGTAGATTTGGAGATGTACGGCAGCTACGAACAGTTGTTGAAGGCTCTAGAGGAGATGTTTACCTGCTTCACCATCCACGGTGAGTTCACTCATCAACTGTTTCTATTTATCAATGTAAAGTTACTTAATTTTTGTATATAATAACTGTATGCACAAAACTTGAAAAAGAAAATGATTACAAAGAGTTGCTTAAATATTGTTTTAGATATGAACAGTTTGTGGGTAAAATTTCTCAAAAATTTGCTGAAAACTTTGCTTGAACTTTAAATTAAAATAATGTGGTTTAGGTAAATATATGGAGGAAAACAAGCTGATGGATCCGGTGAAAGGAATGGAATATGTGCCAACATATGAAGACAAGGACGGCGATTGGATGTTAGTTGGAGATGTTCCTTGGAAGTAAGTTACATATATTTATAATTCTTCACAAATTTAAAGTTGTATATATTTTTCTATTTCCAGCATATCTTACCGGCTTTTATTCTTCTGGTTTGTTTAATTATTGTGCTTGTCTCGATCTTTATTCAGAATTTGAGTGTTCAGAGGTCTTGATCTCATCTTATTAATTAAATTACTATTCGTAATCAGCATCAAATCTTTGTGACAAAGCTTGTTTCCACTACAGAAAAGCTTTTCAAGTTTTGGACTTTCAAGGGGATTGATATTTATAATTTATATATATATATCCCGATTCCAACTAATCTTATATTATTTGAGCTTTTCACTTCATTGTGCTTCAGAGTCTTCTTTTTGCTTGAGTAAACGTCATTTTTGGTCACTAATGGTTTATATATTAATTGTTAAATGGCAGAATGTTCATCGAATCATGCAAGCGTATCCGGTTAATGAAAAGCTCGGAGGCTATGGGGTAGGTGAGTACTTCTGACTCTCTTATGTGCTTGGGTAGCTTACAGTTTAACATTACAAGAAAAGTACTCGTTCTTGACAGTAAAAAACAGTCAATAATTCCATTTCAAAAAACTTTTTCGATTCTTAATAATAGTTGAATCTATCAAGAGATCAATCAAAAACTATTGACAGGTTTTAATTGTCAAGAAAAGTTAAAAGGATTATTGAGATATATTTTATATATGAACAGTTTTTAACTTTGAATTGGTCTTGACAATTTATAAACTGATCTAAAATTCTCCATCGTTCTTGTTTATTCTTTCACTGATTCAACTGTTAAATTTTATGTTTATGCAGCTGCAAGAACTCCAACCAATGGCTCAAGCTTGAGTTGAGAACTTAACTATATGTCATATGATAAGAGAATCTAGCTACTAGCTAGCGTGTACAGTTATGAAACCCCATTTTCCTGGCTGGGGCTGAATAAGAGAGAAACCTGCTTGTAGCTCTTTATTACCCTTTTTATTTTCTTGGTCTGCTTGTAATTATTATTTGTCTCATAAAAGTGAGGTCCAAATAATCATTCTGTTTCCCTCTTCCCTTTTGAAGTTCTAATATGATGACAATGCTCAAAAGGGTCTAGGCAATTGCCGCTTTTCTAGATTAATCCTTTGAAAATTTCATCATGTTGGTAATTAAAATTAAGTTATGTCATGGACCCATCGTAATGTATGAGAAAGCTTCTTATCCCATTGAATCTGTATTGAAAATAAATTTTCTTCATTTTAGTTTGAAAGTATCAATTCAATTCAAGATTGAAATTGAAGTTTCTTTTTAATGAAAAATTTTATGATTACTTATTTGGCGCACTCTAAATGAAAGTAAGCTTGACTCAAACTTCTATACTTTATAGCAGTGGATCAGCACAGAAATCCGAGATCTACTTTCTAGTTTTGCTAAGTGGGTCATCATTTGGCGCAGGGCAGCTTTACCCATATACTAAGATAATGAGAAATAAACATTTTTGTTGTAGGAAAGATGAGATGAAATAGATTGAAAAACAGAATAAGCTTGGCCCAAATCTGCTACTGTTATGGAAAGCAGGCCCATAAATATGAAAAGCAAAAGTTGATGGTAGTAACAAAGTCATTGTCCTTGTTACCATGTTGGAAGTGATTGTTGCATTGTCCTTAATCATGCTATTCTCTTAACATGCTTCTTGGATCTCTAAGTTTCCTGTTTTTGATACCCACAAAGACATTGCTACAGGATTGAAGCTTGAAATGGTATAGAATTCTGACTTGTTATCTAGGAGGAAAAAGCAGTTGACTATTACAACCCAGATTTTTTTTCTCATTAAAAAAAGAAAAGTATTTAACAACGGTGAACAGGCAACTATTTGAGTTATTAGTTTAGAGATAATATATCTTTCGTTTTGATTTTCCAGTTTTTGTTGAGACTTCTGATAAACAAATTAAAAAAAAGATAACTTACTTTTACTGTAGTACTACTTGAGTAAACATGTACAGAGAAAATGCATTTGAAAAGAATTATTATTTTGTGGTTAGCTTAACATGAGCCGAAAGAGCCAAGAATTTATTTTAAATTTTCATTCTCTTTATTTACTTTCTGTCCATTTCAAGCTGCTTTATTTTTTTCTTTAGTAAATGAATCAATTTGGTAATTGGAAGACCATAGAACTAGCCATCCATGGGAAACAGGCAGTGATTAGCAAAACTTGCCAAATGCCAAGCTTTGTGAGACTGAGAAAATGAAAAATGGAAATGCAATTCAGATCTAAATCAACTCAACCAAAGAGAATCTGAACATTATTGGACAAACACAGGGACCCAAACTGTATTATTATACAACTTTCTTTCTTTTTACCCTCTCTCCTGTTGCTTCTGTACCTGCAACTGCAATTCTCAGAAAATGCCACCTCTCTTATTCTCTTTTATCGAGGAACCTCTCTTCATCTTTCATGGAGATCCATTAGAATCCTCTCAAAATACCATAAAGTAAAATGCCTTCTTCAAATATCTCTAAACAATTTTTGCATTATTAACTTTGAGTTTCTTTTTGTCCCTTCTTTTTTAGCTCAACAAATCTCTCTCGACTCCCTCTCTTTCTCTCTCTTCCCTTAACATAATCTCAGCGTTTGCAGTTCAAAGAAAGAACAGGTTTTTACTCTCTCTTCAAGTCTTTAGTTTTGGTTGAACGCGTAAAGTTTGATTTTTTATGTTGAATTATGTTAAATGCTGCTGCTACAATTCTGTACTACTAAGACTTCTTTTTTTATGTTTTTTGCTTCTTGTGTGTATTAATGATACTTAAGTCTTTTGAGATCTGGGGTTTGTCAGTTTAGAGTTTCTTTTGTTAATTTGGTTAGATCCTTGATAAATTTACAGTCTTGTTCATGTCACAGACCCAGATCTATGGCCTCAGTTCTCCAATTTCATGTTATGGCCAAAACTTAGTGTTTGATTTCTGTATGCTTTGATCATTATTGATGCTAAATATCTGTTTCCTTATTCTAAATTATAAGCATTGTTTTGTTGAATTTCCTTTTCAGTTTTATAGCATCTAGAAGACTGTTATAGACTTGATCTGGGTCTTTGTTGGTATGTTGGATTGTTCATTACTGTTTTGACTCTTCAGCTTCTTGATATCTGGATGAAGAACAAGTTTAAGTGTTTTAAAGTTGTGGAGCTGATTTTTTTTCCAAGGAATAAGCATAATTGTAAAAAGTACACTACATTCTTGTGCCCAAGAAACTATCAGTTAGCGTTTTCTCGTGATGTACTTCCTTGTAGTTACTGTTTTCTAATGCCAAACTGAGTCTCACTCTACCGTTTTCTTTTGTTATCTTAATCTTTGAGTCTTCTGTTTGAGATTTTGATTATCTGTCTTTCTGTTAACATTGCTTTGATTCACCTCTTCTTTGTGTTGAACGCTTTTATATGCAGATTTTGTGTGTTCGGGTTGAAAATTTAATGTCAGATAAAATTTCGGACTCAATCCACTTGTCTGGAACTGATTCAGAATTGAATCACTTTATGTAGATTTTTCTTGCTGAATTGCTTTAAATTTCTATACTTGATATACAATTCTTGACTCGAATAGTTTCTTCAGTTAGTGTATTGCCACAGCATCCTTTCCATCCCTTTTCTGATTCTTTTGTATCTGCTCAGTCAATGTTAACTGTGATCCAGGCATTTTTCTGCTGAAGATTGCTGCTTTCCCACCATGCTCAAGCAAATTCTAAGCAAACTTCCTCGGAAGTCAAAATCTGATTCACTAGATTCAGCTGAGTCTAATTCTGGCAGCAATAATTCTAACTTCAGCAATGGAATCCTATGTACAAATGGTGGGAATAGTATTTCAAGTCGACTGAGTGTTGTTAAACGGGTATCTTCAGCTGTTTTTCCTGCAAGCATCATGGCTGGAGTGGAGGCTGTGGAGCCCCATCTATCCTTCAAAGATATCTCAAATCCACAGAAACAGAACTTATTTATCAGTAAGTTGAATCTTTGCTGTGAGGTATCTGATTTCAGCAATCCCGATAAGAATACTGTTGAGCAAGATCTTAAACGTCAAGCATTGATAGAGCTTGCTGATTTTGTTTCTTCCGGATCTGCAAAGTTCACTGAACCAGCAATTGCTGCAATGTGTAAAATGTGTGCAATTAACCTTTTCAGGGTTTTCCCCCCCAAGTGTCGTTCAAATGGTACCGGTGGTGAAACTGAAGATGAAGAACCAATGTTTGATCCTGCTTGGTCACATTTGCAAATTGTCTATGATCTGCTCCTTCGGTTTATGAGTTATAGTTCTCTTGATGTAAAGGTGGCAAAAAAGTATGTAGATCATTCATTTATTTTGAAATTACTCGATCTCTTTGATTCAGAAGACCCAAGAGAAAGGGACTGTTTGAAAACAATTTTGCATAGGACTTATGGGAAATTCATGGTACACAGGCATTTTATTCGACAAGCTGTTAGCAATATCATCTATCGTTTTGTTTTTGAAACTGAACGACATAATGGAATTTCTGAGCTGTTGGAAATATTTGGGAGCATTATTAGTGGGTTTGCATTGCCACTGAAGGAAGAGCACAGGATTTTTTTATGCAAGGCTCTGATTCCTCTACACAAGCCAAAATCAGTGGGTATTTATCATCAACAGTTAACGTATTGTATTGTACAGTTTATAGAGAAGGATCCAAAGTTGGCTACTACTGTGATTAAGGGACTGCTGAAGTACTGGCCAGTGACAAATAGCCAGAAAGAGTTGATGTTTATAAGCGAGCTAGAAGAGGTTTTGGAAATGATTAGCATGGTTGAGTTCCAAAAGATAATGGTCCCACTTTTTCGGCGCATAGGATGCTGCCTCAATAGCTTCCATTATCAGGTACAGTTTCCACTTTATTAAGTGCATACTTGTTACCAATGAATTTATTTTGGTTAACATCTTTAGCTCCGTTATTCTTCCTTGTTCATTCACTTAAGCTGTTGTGGTCTCTTGTTTGATTAAGAATTTTGATCTATGGCATTAAAATCTTAAAATCTGGATGTTGTGATACTTTATATGCCTTCTAAATGGTGGATAACTTGCATTTCTAGCATATAGAGCATTAAAACTCTCCAAAAGAAAATTAGCATGCCTTTGTTTGGAGTTGGGATTATAAATAAAATGCTTCCAAGTTTAGGATGATTAACCAATTCTAAGGTTACCACCGCTGTATAGCCCTTTTCCCTGTAATTCTTTTACTTGATGGTCATTTGTGGAGAAAATTGAAACTGATCGAGAATTGCAGTTCTCAACACCGAATTATTGTGACTAAAATTTTGGTTGTACAGTTTATATATATGTTGCACTTTGCACATTTGGTCACAGGCTTCTGCAGATGTGAGATCTATTATGTCTATTAGTCTCTTAACTAGATGGTGATGTAGTTGTGTTTGAACAAAAATAGTGAAGTTAATTTCACTCTTTTATCTTCTGTACTAATTCAGGTGGCTGAACGAGCTCACTTGCTATGGAATAATGAGCATGTCCTTAATCTTATTACCCACAACAGGCAGGTGATTATGCCAATTGTCTTTTCAGCTCTTGAAAGAAACGTCCAGAACCACTGGAATCAGGCGGTACTTAACCTGACACAAAATGTAAGGAAAATGTTCTGTGAAATGGATGAAGAGCTAGTTCTTGCCTGCCAACATAAGTTAGAGGAGGAAAATTCCATACTAATTGTTGAAGCTGAGAAGCGGAAATTAACTTGGGAACGCCTGGAAATTGCTGCTGGTTTCCAGTCCTCTGCTGATTGTGTCATAACTCCAGTGAAGCCTGCCATATGCTCTGTTGCATGCTAATTGCTTGAGCATCATAATTTGGAAAAGAAAAGAAAAGAAATAGAAATGGAAGTCGGTCACCGAATTTGTCCAGGTTTAGAATTCCTTTAGCTTTTGTATCTATACTAAGATGTTGTGCTTAGAAGTATTGCTGCGCTGATAAAGGTTTATTTGGCGCTGGGGTGCTGGTTGAAGAGCCCCTTGCTTGCAGTTGTGTATTGACGTCTCTTTTTATCCTCAACAAAGGCTGTTTGTTCTGCTCATATATAATTTATTCTTGTAAGAGTTGTATTTCCTTTTCTGGTTAAGAATATGATGGTTCTGATTTCTACCCTAGAATAGTATAGCAAGAGTTTACAAGGATATTGCTTTTGGGTATGTCAAACTTCCATATATGGTCTTGTATCAAAATGTTTGAAAGCCAAAGTTGTCTATATGTCATGGAGAGCTATTTAGATAGTTTTAACTATCTGGGAGGGCAAGGGGAACTGCTGCGTTATCATCCCCACCACAGTCTAATCTGCCTTATTTTGACATTTGGACAAACATTCATATATAATTAATCTATTTTTTCTTGTATAGAGAATAATTATTTACAGAAACTAGAAGAAATAACCAATTTTAATTATTTATTTTAATGTTTAACAGATAAGGAAGAAAATCTTTTTAGATGAGATTTTATAATTTTTTTAATCACATATTTAATAGTTTGACTACTTCTGATAGGCCTTGTGTGAGTAAATGGGCGTTTAAATTATAGGATATAAAGACAAAAGGTATGTTGAGCCATTAACTTTGGTTAAATAATAAAAAGTTAAAATTATATTTTCTGTAAATTAAACTTGTGGACAGATGAATCCTTTTGGTATTAAGTGAGTGAATTGAAGGTGTAAATGGAATGTGCAAAGTGCAATCCTAGATGCAAAAAAGCAACACTTGGAATCATAAAAAGTATGCAGGCTAGGTCCATGCATCTCATCAAAGGAGAAGCAGTCTACCATCATGAGCAGCCATGGTGGCCGTGGCCTTGATGACCCACTTTCACTAGATAAAATTTCAAACACAATATAATGTCAAATTGTCCTGATATGACTCCACTGTCTGTACATTTGAGAACTTGAGCAACCTACCCACCAAAGAAACCAAATAATAATGGTAATAATCCCAGTCGAATAATAATAATATGAACTGTACACGCCTGATATGTCCATGTGAAGTTTATCTGGAAGTACAATTGATGACATGGAAATATTTAGACAACTGGGATCACACTCGCTCAAAATGTCATTAAACGTTAACGATTAAGAATCCACCGCCACGTTTCCTCATCTTGTCCCCTTGTGCAGGCTATCGAATCCCTCACTTTCTTCAGCCCTCACAATCTTCCACATTTCTTCGCTTTTCTTGTTATCCATTGTGAGTTTTAGGAATAGTTTTCTAGAGAGAATGTATGCACCACCCGGACCAGTTCATCAAGACATCTCATACTATATCATGTCAGGAGGCGCCATGAAGAGAAAGGCTACCTTTACGCTTGGTTTGTCCAACCTTTTGTTGCTCTAATTATTTGTAGTCTTTGTTTCTGATCATTACGTGTTCTTTAATATAAATTAGTTGCTTCTTTAATTATGAGCAAACTATACGCAATAAATCATGTAAGAAGCTGTTTAAATTTTCAATTAATTAAGTAATGCGGAAACCTTTTGTTCCAATTGTCGTTTTGTGTTGCTTAGATCTTCTCCGATGTTACTGCTCTTAAATTTAAGCACCATCTAATGTAATTCAAAGTACACAAATCACTCACCGTGATATCTGACATCTGGGTCTGGAAAATAGCGACTTCTGATGAGTAAATACAAGACAATGTTTTGATCTGTCTATCAATCTGACATAGAAGCCTTTTGACTACAGGGACAGCTTTATGATCGAAAAGAATGCCTTTTGATAAGGTGTTAAAAGAACCACTGTATTTCTGCCAATATTCATCATAAGACGATGATCATGATGTGACAGGCGACAGCAGAGCTCCGATCAGACCATGCTTAATCTCCCTCAGCTGTAAGATTTGATGTAGTTGTGGTTTTGAAACCAGAAAGCAGAGTTCATGGTTTGTGCATTAAATTGGCAGTTGACAACTAACCGAGAAAGT
The DNA here is from genome assembly GCA_026225775.1 of Bursera palmeri. Classification (NCBI taxonomy): domain Eukaryota; kingdom Viridiplantae; phylum Streptophyta; class Magnoliopsida; order Sapindales; family Burseraceae; genus Bursera; species Bursera palmeri. The sequence goes on along the minus strand of JANKKB010029472.1, from coordinate 7,740 downwards.
GTGATTCTTGAGTGACAAAGTTGGTCTGTAGAAAAATTTTAAAATAGAAAATGGTTTACACTAAATTTGGTGATGCTGAAGATCTCTAGCTGCCGTTAACTGTATTTCAAAAGTAAGCAGAACATACCACATGAAGCTATTCATGACCACATATATACAGCTTTATTAAGTTGGCTTGCAGCCTTATTTGCGTAGGTAGCAACAACCTTTAGATTCTCAAGTTCTTTTTGGAATACATATTGGGTATTAAAAAATAATAAAATAAAATAAAAAGAAGAAGAAGATAACAAAAATAGGGATCCTGACATTCAAACAATATCTCATGTTGCATGACTCATAACCATGTGTTTTGATTATTATTTTGCTTTTGATTTTCTGAAAACAAAATATGTCAGCTTCAATGATATTGCATTCATTTATTAGAAGGGTACGTTTTAGTGGCGATGGTACACGTCTGATTACAACAACGCATAATCTGAAATCAGAATTACAACGATCCCAAAATCTGAAAAATTCAGATCAAATTACCCCGTCAGAAAATGTATACGCAGGCAATAGAAGTAAGCACTGATGTCAGCATCACCGATACAAAATTCACGGCATTGTTGTCGAGAATGGTAAGACCTGAAATCTTCTTCACTGTTGGTCCTGGTTTTCCAACAACCTGCAAAAATGATTAGAAATCATTAAAGTAAAACTTAACCAATTTAGCATACATAAAACTTAATATCTTGCCAATGCAGTGAGTTGGCTCATCTGGCCATAAAATCGCCATAACATATTTAACTTACCTTGTTACGAACGGTGCAGAATCCACTGAATTGCAGTGTTGCTCCAAGCAGAGAATCTATGAGACTTCCACATAATCCTGCCACTGCAGCGAGAGGGATAACCAATAACTGCTTCAAAGCCGTGCCATATGTACAATTTGTTGTGAGAAACCCAAGGAGAACAAATGTCAGTCCAATGACACTGCCGGCTGCTGCAGCTGCCAGGAGTCCAGCTTTTGTTACACCACCATTTGTGCCCCTCCGAACAGTCTAACAACCACATAGGAAGTAAATTATATCCACTACTGGAAACAAATTAGAACATTAGTTTCATCTAGTTTGAACAACATTTGACATACAATGTAAGAAATCACATAAGTCAAATGCCACTGCAAATGAAGGATTGACTGTCTACAATTGAGAATGAAGGATGGATAAAAGCTGCAAATCAAATAATGAAATATCAATTCGTAGTTTATAATAAATGTTAAACCTTGGGAAAACATGAGCAGAAGTTAATAAGAAGAATGCATGAGAAATGAAAAATCATCCAGATGGCCCTTAAATGCATGTCATTTTCCAGTTATCATCTGGCATGCAGCACAGCTAATCTGCATGTGCAAGTGTAGGCATCATACACATGGACAAGTGGAACTTTTTAACAGCTGAAACTTCTAAACAACAAGACAGTGCTATCAGCAGATTACTTAAATAAGAAAATAACAAAGTAATGACCACAATACAACATCTACATTGCAAAGGAGGGTTGATCAAATCAAAAGCAACCCTCCACGGAAATATGAGAATACTAATGATGAATCTAGAAATTTATTACTGAGGAAGCCAAGAAACATTCACACATACACTTTGCCTTTCTCTTTGATGGATTGATGCTGAATATGAAAATAATAAAAGAAAATTTAAAATCATTTTAAAACTTCAAATGCAACTAATGCATACATGTCAGTTGTGAACAGAGTCACATATTGCAGAGAATTTTGATTCCTTTAACAACTAAACTGGTACCCTTTCTAAAAAATAGACATAAGAGAAAATCCCATTATTAGAAATCAAGATGCACCATGAGTTGATACTAATTACTTTATTTCATAATCACGCCGAATAATGCTACACTCACAGTGTCTCTATATAAAGATTTGCATACAAAGTGACTTAGCATCACATATTTAGTTTTCATATTACTTATCAACATTCATTAATTTAATTTTCTTATATTCTTTTTTTCATTCTTAGATTATAAACATCATTTTGTATACAAAAAACTTTATGTAACGACTTCTTAAAGCATTATTCCCCTATAAGAGATGTAAATACGTATATTAGTGAGAGGAAGAGCATACACACCTTGAAAGTTGTGATTAACCGAGGCTGCTCATCACTAAGTACCCCAAGCTCTGAAGACCAAGTATCCCCGTTGCAGGAGCAGTAATGACCTATAACACCACCAACGAGAGCCGTAACAACAGCCGAGTCTTTTGAGTCTAAACACTTGTCTTGCCATCCACTGAACTTCCAAATAGCCACAACCAAAACCGTTGCAAAGACACTGTTGGACAGAACTTGAATCCTGTAACGAAGAAAGTCGAAAACAGAATTCAATGATTACATTTATATAGAACTCAAAATTTCTAGGAAAAATAAATAAATAAAGAAAACGAAATAGCATTTTGTTTGATTTAAGTGAAGAAGCAAGTACCAATTTCTTTGTCCACCCTCCTTAAATTCGGCGTCAACGCGGCGCTTCTTGTCTTCTCCAACTTTGGTAAGCTTGGATGAAGTGAAATAGAAGACGAGTAACATTGCTCCGTACCTTCGAAATCAACAAAACAGATACGTTATCACCGAAACCATAACCGATTACACTACCTGGTCAAAACAAAATATGAAGGACCTGCTTCCCACGGCGATGTGGACTGTCATAACGATGAAGCCGGAGATTGCGCCGGACAAGTCAAGAGATTTTCTTCTGTAACCTCTAATCGCTATTAGAAAAGAGATTAATGCGGCGATTAGCGGTTGGATTAGAGCTTTTTCCATTTTTGTCCTTGTGATGTAGAATGGATTTGCTGTGCACTAGTGGTATAAGAATAAGAAAGATTCGTAGTTGTCATTTATTACTTTTTTAAGACGAAGGAGCAGGACGACCGCAGTCGAGAAGTGCAAATTCTTGTGTTTCTCTTTTTTATTTTATTTTTCTTTTTTATTACTTTGTTCAAACATTTTACTTATGTTGAATTCATGGAACATTTTTTATTTGTTGAATTCATGGAACATTTTACATCCGTTAGTTTCGAGGAACATGTTACTCGATATCGAAAATAGAACCATCTACCTAATTCCAGCCAACAGTCAACACATTTATGTACGTAGATGTTTGTCAAAGATGTTATTATGATGATGTTGCAGTGCAATGCAAAGTAAATATTATACTTCAATCCTGAGCTACGACCAAAGGGAGTTGTTTCAATTACAAATCTTTACCCTTCATAACAGGTCAGTATACAGCGGCGATGCGAGTGGAGCTGATACATAATTGGACTACGTTAAGATTTGATTCTCTCTCTCCCATGCTTAGTTTTCTATTTCTACCACGTACCAACCACAGGAGGCAGGGCAGACAACAAAAAAATTTCAGCGCAATAAGTTTACGATGCCTCCACCTAACGTTAAAACAATCCCAATTATCTGGCGTCTAACATGAGCGTACATTCTAGACAAATCTAAGAGGATGTGCTTAGCTTAATAAGATGCACGGTACTGACAGTCCATCTGTATCCTCCCTTGCGCCACTACTGAGGTCCATAAACTACCAGATTTAGCAGCGCCAAATTTATTTGTTGACTTAAATGCCAAATAACAGAAGAAATAACCCAAAGAGAAAAGGGCATGAATGTATTTATAAAAGATTCAACTGCTAAACCCTCATTCAGAACGAAAGATTAGCCAAACCATATTGTAATTATTTGTACCATGCTACAAAAGGAGCATCATGGCCTTAAACACATGAAATTTGATCTTATGATGCAAAATGTCAGATAACAACGTGGCCTCCAGCAAAGTGACTTCCAGATTTTGACAAGAGATAAATCTTCCAAAAGTCCGTTCTTTGTTTTTCTTTTTGTATTATGGCTAGGGCGATAATAGTATTCACTCTGAAGATTTCAATACAAGTACATGAAAACTTGAGCAAGTAAGCACTAAGAAGTTCAGGAGGAAAAAAGGTACCTGTCACATGAAGAAAATATAAAATAAAATAGTGATAGACATGGGAGACAAAATATTAACCAGATCTCCCTCGACCCCTTCCTCTTCCCCTCCCCCTTCCCCTTCCCCTCCCTCTCCCTCTTCCTCTCCCTCTGTGTTCCATTCCATGAAACCTATCATCATCTCTTTCATAATTAAACATGCTCATTTTTAAATTCTCTGCCTCTGAGTCATGCATTCCCCTTTGCACCTAAACAAGCAGAAAAACAACGAAATCAAATACTGCAAGCTGAAAACAACAAGAAAAATAGAGTTAAAGATAAAGTTTAGTCACATGAGAATCTTCCAAATCAAGTTGGTTTTGAAGCTGCCACGCAAGATCCTCATCATTACTGGTATCAGCATGCTCATTTTTAATTAAAGGCTTTGCGCCGGCTCTTCTCTTTTCCCATTCCTCTAGGGTGAAAACCTCCGGCTCTTCTTGTTTCCCCTTTCCTCTAAATTTTCGACCTCTAGAATGTTGATTATCTCGACTAGGATTACTCATTTTCTGGAGAAGTTTTTGAGAAGCTGCTTGATTTTGAACAGGGAAATATTCAACCACTGCCAGAAGTACAAACATAAACATCAGTAAGCAGTGCAAACTTCAAACCAGAAAGTAGTTCTAAACGAAAACAAATTACTATGCATTCTTTTGTTGTGATCTTGAGATTGATTATGAATCTATAGGCTACTTTTACCAGTACAGTTAAGACTTCAAATATTAAGAAATGTTCTCATTTCTATCTCTTCTTTATTCTTTCCATTAGCAGAGTAGGTAATCATCCAATGTAATATGAACATGGTGCAAGTATACAAATTGATGTGGTGAGAGCAGCCGAAATTAGGTTCCCTAACCAACCTCTCCTTTCTTACAAAAGTAGTACCAAAGCTTACCTAACCTGTTTGTAAATGACATACTCCATAACTGCATTAATAAGTTCCTTACTGATTTCTTGTGTTCTCAGTCCAAATAATATCTATATTGTAGAAACATCCATCCCTTAGGGCCATCGAGATTAAATTACACTATGTAAATTTTGAAGGCACCATAACACCCAAAGGAAAAAAAGAAAAAGAAAATGTTAACAAGTTGCACCTTCTTTTGGTCTTGTCTGGGAGCTATTTGGTTTTTCTTCAGTTCTTTCTTCCAGTGAAGCCATTTTCTGACTATTAACCAACTGATTTGTTCCCATATTAGTTGTCTGCTCTCTGCTGTTCAGCCTAACTTCAGTATTTCCAATGGTTTTCAGATGAATTGGTTCACTGGTCTTCGAGGTAGACTCAGAGTTATCTGCAAATAATCAAAATTTGGTCACTGCACGTGCATATAATTGGCAACTATGCAAACAACAATTTAACACTTGTAATAAACTAACTATCTATTGTGCAATAAACGGAATAAAAAAAGAAATCACACACGAATTAAAGTGGTTCGGCTATGAGCCTACGTCAACTGTGACGGCAAAAGTATTCACTATTATGAAATTAGAGTTACATCAATAAGAATATAAAACAAATCCTAGTTCCCAAAATATCCAAAATAACCTTACCATACCGCAGGGGCGAAACCCCCGCATCCCCAACCCATATATTTCCCCAAGGCTCAGACGAGTTAAACTGAAAGACTAGTTGTTGTCGCCTCAACACTATGAGCCATACCCTCAACACTATCGTTGTCGCTCCAAAAGATTTGAAAAAAATTTGCAGATAGAACACCAACAGCAAACTTTAATCAACCATGAATATTACACCTTTCCTTTTATTCCACTAAATGCTACTCAGCAATGCTTTTGAAAAGAGTGAGGAAAAAGAAATTCATAAATAAATAAAACACTATAATAGTAATAATGAATTAAATAAGATTAGCAAAAGACAAAAGTTACCATGGTAAAATCTTCCACGCCAGGGAGCCTGTTGTGGAGGATGATGAATCTGCAACTTCTCAAATGGAGGAGGACCACCACCATCACTTTCCTGTGATGGCCTTATAGAAGAACGGGAGAACACTGAATACTTTTTATTCATCTCCCATTCTTCATGAAGTGATTGAACAACACCTCCTAATACGGTAACGACTTTTGAATTCAAACACAATATACCACTATGTATCGCAACTTTATTCTCCAAACGTACCTGCCAACCAGGTTCAGCAATATAAACAAATAAATAATTCAATAACATCACAGAGCACAACAAAGGCACAAGATTTGAATAGCAACCTAAGTGCTGTCCATAACCACAAATATAGGAACATATTCCAAGAATTAAGTCACAACACCCCGAGAATAAAAGAACAAATTTTGATTCATCATGAATTTACAACTCCTGTGGGGAAAAAAATAAAGTTTATTGCAATATAAATAGTGTGATCAGAAGTGAGAATACCTTTGTACCAGGAACTACATCATTAGGGATAGATGGTATATGCAAGTACTCTATTGCAGTTATCTCGGAGTGGCCATCTGTAAGAGTTAATCTTAGTAAACGCTCGGTGCTTGAATTTCCAGAAATATCTTCTATGCAGCTTCTAGATATATCCCTCACAGAAGAAATCTGATTAATAAAGATGAACTGCCAAAATAAATTCAAAATAGACAAAGTGGAGAACAATACAAATTCTACACCTCAGTAGAAATTTCTAAAGAAAACAAATAGCTTTTACAAGCTAAATTGATCAGAAATCTTGTTCTCAGAATTTAAATGGACAATTTGCATAAATAACCAAATTTAGAAAAGTGTTTTGAGATCTAGTCAAACTCTTTTTTTTTTTTTTTTAATTGCCAACAGGTTGACGATCACCTCACTCGTCAGATATGATGAGTTGACTAGACCAGATGATTTGGTTATCGAATTTCATATAAGTTAATGAGTGATTCCAAAAGAGTCATCAGGTCATCAAAAGCGCACTTCAGGTTGGTTTTAACTCGTGAAAGGGTATTTTTATCTTTTAAATTAAACTTGATAAAACATTCAAAGAAAATATTGAACTTTAAATATCAAAACAGCATCCAACTTGGTTATTTTCTCTAATTTCTGAATTTAAATCACATATAATACTGCATGCCAAAATAAACAACAACAAGAAATAATTCTTCTTCTAAATTTTTCATATTTCTCAGCAATAATTCTTCTTCTAACTTTCACATTTCTCAGCATCTAAACAGAAGTTAAGAGAGGGAGAGAGAAAGGGATTGCCTGGAGGACTTTCGGGCCTTGAATATAAGAGGGCTTTCGGTTGGGTTCGGGCAAGGACTTGCCTCCGATGGATCGAAGGTCCATATTAACAAGCTCCGATTCAATCGAATCTGCAACCTTACACGTGTCCGATTCATCGACCAAAGCAGAGTGTATTACGATTGTGGCTCTAACTTGCTGAATATCGCCGAAACACCAACCTCTGGTTCTTAGGGTTTCGATGACGGCCTCTGTCGAAGAGCTCCAGCTCTCCTCCATTTTTCAGGACCTTTTAGCGCCTGTTTTTGTGTGTGCGTGTTTTGATTTTGGGAGATTTTTATAGTTTTGGGAAGTGGTTGGGCCTTATGAGGCCCAAATTCCAGACCACTCAGTTGTGTAGTGAGAAGAGTTTAGGCGCCTTGAGCCGTATTATCTATATAATTTGATACCTGTTGTGAATTTAACTATAAAATAAACAAATACAAATTAGGGGTGTAAATGTAAATAATTAAAATATAACAAAAGTTAA
>JANKKB010029471.1:0-24042 GCA_026225775.1 Bursera palmeri | reverse complement strand
TTTAAAAAACGCTGTAAAAAGAATTTTTTTTACAGCGTTTTATAAACGCCGCGAAAAACGCTGTAATTGTGGAACCTTTTTTACAGCGTCGGCACCTACAACGTTTACAAAAACGCTGTAAAAGCTTATTTACAGCGTTTTTTAAACGCTGTAAATAGCCAAATTTCTTGTAGTGATGTTTAGTTTTTAATTTTTAAGAGAAGGTATTGAGAAAAGAGGTGTAGAGATGAGTTTTAAGGCCAATTGAGATTTTTTTTAATTCAAATAAAAGTTAAAGATTTTAACTTTATAAAAAATAAATGATAATTAATATTGAGTTGAACAAATAAACAACCTAAATTGTTTAATAAGTTCATAGTTAGACCTAAAAGCAAATATTGGTGGAAATTTAAATTAAATCAAACAAAATCATAATGCTAACTTAGACCTATACGTATTACCATAATTAGTGAATTAGCTAGAGGTAATTTTGTGGACAATTTGTAATATGCATAAATAACCAAATTTATTAGAGGGGTTACATTAAATTTAGTCAAAATTTAATTAATTTTTTACTACCTAAAGAACTGGCACATCTATGAGTCACTTACTCGTGACCACTTGATAGGTGACTCACACATAACAGGTTGATAAAACAAGATGATTCGGTCTTTGAATTCCCTACAAGTTAATAAGTTATTTATTTGTTTGTTATGAACGATAAGGAGTCATCTCATTTGAAATAGATATGGTAATGGGGCGGAGCTAGGTGGGAAGACCTCCCCACTCCCCACCCTACTATTCAATTTAACCTCCATAAGCGGCTTAGGGATGTGGAATCTCCATGTGAGGAATTCTTTTCACAACCCCACCCTATTTTCCATACTTGAATATTGTAAGAATCTAAATAAGACAATGTCTATCACGTTAGAGTAAAGTGAAATATATAATATAAAATAATAATATTTAAAAGAAAAATAATCAACAACTTTATTGTAACAATATCAAAATTTAAAACTAGCATGTTTTATTAAGTCGCATCTGGAAGGAACAGAGTAAAAAATGAAAAGAAAGTCATAGCCGAAACAAAAAATATAAAGATAACATTCTAAAATTACATTATATGTTAATATAGAATCATCTCTTATTCTCTTCAGAATCCTCAATGACAATTCTATATAATGTTGTCTACAACCTGAGGGTTAAAAAGGAGAATTAAGAGTGACGCATCGAAGAAATTAATAAAATAAAAGTATTTTAAAATGAATGATATATGGCTAATGACTCTCCTAATTTTACTTTGTATAATTAAATTTAGAGTTTTAATAAAATAACCTAAACTACATTCTACCCATCCTGTTACGAGGATTAAATTTTCATCCCACCCTCCACCCCATCCTCATAAAAAATACCCTCACACCCACTCTAATAGAGGTGGGCCTCCAACCTATGGTACATTTTGCCATCCCTAATTTGGAAAAATATTTTCGTGGTTCAAAGTTGAACTTTGCTAAACAATTAAAAAATATTAAACATGCTGAAAAATAAAAATAACTCCTTAGCTTGCTCTTATCTTATAAATTTATATATATATATTTTTTATTATCTAACAAATTAACGAGACCAGATGATTTAGTCATTAAATTTCACATGAGTATAAGTGATAACAAGTGGATGAGTGCAACACTCTTTAACATTTGTCATCTCGTCAAAAACATACATCAACTTGTTTCAATTCATCTAGAAGAGTATTTTTGTTTTCATTATAAATTTGGTTAGACAATAAGAAAACATTGAACTTACTAAAGATCAAAACAAAGTAACCCTCCCAACTTGTTTATTTTTCTAATTTTTGTAATTTTATCTACTAGAACATAACTTAACAGTACTAAGGAGGGGTAAAATTTAATCCAATAACTTATCTACCAAGTGAAACAAATAACTTATACTATTTCTTCTCAAGTTTTAAAGATTAAAGAATAAGATAAACTCTATTAGGATAATTGCATGAACGGTAGATTTTAAATTAAATTGGGTGCCTTGAAAATTTTATGTACTTGAAAAAAAAATTATTTGTATATGAGGAAAAAAATTCAAGTGCAATGGATATATCATCACATGTTTATTTAATAAAATATTGTCACGTATGAATTTGGTGTTATTTTATTTTAATAATCACATTCATTTTTTCTAAAAATAAAAAGGGCCAGGTTGTCTACTTAGAAAATTCGGAAGGGCCTAATAGTATCAAATCAAACTTCTTGGATTGCCAACCTAGTCCAGTTTGACGATTGGTTCATTGTGGACTATGGCCCAAACTCAAACTCGTTTCTTCTTCGAAAGTTGAAAGTGAAGTTGGGCGGTTACAGACGTTCAGTCTATGCTTTCGTCAAAGTCAAAACAAAATAAAACAGAAAAAATAATTTCTTTCCAGATTTTAGAATGTACCAAAATAACCTGAACTCCTAACCAACTGATAATTCATTTACATGTTAACCGGTTTACATATTTAACAAATTAAACCGGGTTAACAGGTTAAACTCGTCAAATCTGTTAAAATATAAAAAATTATACGTTAAAAAATTTTGTAATATTTTATCATGAAATATATTTTTATATATAATGATAATAAATAGAAAATATATATTTAAAATAAGAAAATCGGTGTTTATCTTAGGTCATTTATAGTAATAAGAAAAATATTTTTAATCTATTTTTATAACGATTAATAATAATTATGATTTGGTTATAATATATTATTGAAGTTTTATTATAATATTTACCATTTCTCGGTTGTGATCTGAGTTTTAACTCAGATATGGACACATCAGCCCTTGCGGGTGGGACCAGATCTTCCTGACAGTGGATGAAGTTTCCTGGTTTCTATTTTACCGTACCGAAGAGTCAAAACTAGAGCGCACCTACCAAATCACTTCTCTCGCTCTTCAAAGCGGAAGACGCAGGGAGAGGGAGAGAGAACGTGATTAACAACCGAGTCACAAGAAGAAGACAAGGAGGTTATGCAGCAGGTATGATCTCTTGCCATTTCCTTCTCGTTTTTATATCTCTTAAGATTTTAGCTTTTAGCTTATCATGAAATGAAATTTAGATCGAATATTTGATCTAATTTAATAAATTATGGCTGTTGTCCAAAATTTAAAATATCGTTACAGATTTTCTCAAGTTTAGAATGATGATTATGGTGAAAATTTTAGAATCACGTGCTTGCAATTTGTAGAATTAGCTTCGATCCATGACTGAAAAATGGAATACTTTTTCAATACCATACATTTCGTTGAGCTGAGCTTTTTGTGTATTGAAAATCTGAAACAAAAACACCGAGGCTTTTGTAGTTAGCTGCGTTGTAACAACGCATTTTGTTGAAATATGTTATTGGTGAGATGTATGCTCCAAGTAGTTTTATACTCTAATTTTATTGCATTGCAACGGTATGGAACTCAGAATTGCACTATTTGACAGGGTCCTCAATCAGCGCTGTTGAGTGCTGTGCCAAACTTGGAAAGAATGTGTTAACCATTTTCATTTGCTTCTGAGTAGAAATGAAGCGGTATGTTTACATCAATGATGATGAAGCAGTACAAGATCTTTATTGCGACAACCGCTTATCAAACAGAAAATATACGTTACTCAACTTCCTTCCAAAAAATTTATGCGAGCAGTTCAGGTGATTTCCATTCTGTTTACCTTATTGGTTCATGGAAGTTGTAGCAAAATGTTTTCGAGTTAGTAATGGATACTTATAGTCTAGTTTGCATTTTATTGACATTTTTCTCTTTTTTATCCTCCTCTCAATCTCTCATTTTCTAATTTTATTTATTTTATTTTTCAGCCGTTTCATGAACCAGTATTTCTTGCTGATTGCTTGCCTTCAGCTATGGTCACTTATAACTCCAGTAAATCCTGCCAGTACATGGGGTCCACTAATTTTTATATTTGCAGTCTCAGCATCAAAAGAAGCTTGGGATGATTATAATAGATATCTCTCTGACAAGAAGGCAAATGAGAAAGAAGTCTGGGTTGTTAAACATGGCGTAAAAGTACATGTAGGGAGACTTTTCTGAATCTTCTTTTGCATTTCATTTTCATGCTGTTTAATGTTTGAAACTGAATCAGAAAATGAACTACAATTATCTGCAATTCATCAAGCGTATTTGTCTTGATACAATTTTTGCACCTCTATATGTTTTATAGTATTATAGTTATTAGCAAATTCTGATAGTTTGTTTGTTAGACTAATGCAAATAACTATTAGATCTTGGACATTTGACTGCATTGAACTTTTGTCCATGCATGTGCAAATCTAAAGAGGATAAAATCTATCTTTTCCTTTCACTACATTTTTAAGTCATCAGGACTTACCTTCGGATTTTACCCACTATTGAATTTGTATCAACGCATCAACTCATCTTAACCTTCATTACATTTCAAATTGGTGGATGCATTTGATTTTGTTTAAGTTACTTTTTTCCATGAACTACTGTTTTTAGAAATGTTAGTTGGCAATGATTTTGAAAGAAGGACTCCTTTGAGACACTACGTGCATCAGAACCCGAGACATAAAATTTCAGGTTCCTCATGCTTGTCGTGTCTCAAAAGAATCCTTGGGCAGGTATGTGATGCAACCATGCCGAATCAACTAGCACACTTGGGATGTAAAATTCAGAGTCTCACTTTGCATGTGTAGAGGTAACATAATAGGAACCATTCAATTGAAAATAAAAGGTTTTATAAAGTAATTTATTTAGATGTGAAGTTTAACTTATTTTAGAAAAATTCTGAAGTTTGTTGCATATTATTTTGTTCCATTCCTTTAAAAGATTAAGTTTCTAAGTTCCGATTTTACAAAATAATAATCTTTATACTTCTTTTCTTTTACTCAATCCTTAAATGCTGTAAAACCAACTATTTCTATCTTGTTTTATTTCATTGGTGGTTTTGCATTTGCAGATACAAGCGCAGGATATTCGTGTAGGTAATATAGTTTGGCTTCGTGAGAATGATGAAGTGCCATGTGATCTTGTTTTGATTGGTACCTCTGACCCTCAAGGCATTTGTTATGTAGAGGTATATATATATATTCTTTCTTATCTGAAGTTGATATGAACTTGGTTATACTGTATAGGAGCCACTAGAATCATGTTTTGTAGTTTTTCAATCTTCATTCAGATGAAATGATTTGACACCAATAATTGCAAATTTATCATCCGTGTAAGCAGTTAGCATGAACTTTTCTGTGGGTTTTCTTTTGTAATACACGGAATGCTCACTACTTGCTGGCTGGGCTTATCGATTGGATGTTGTTTGAGCTCCATAAACTAATTCTTGGCTTTAAAGTCTGAGAAAGAGCCAGGTTAAAACTTATTATAGCTCAGGGCAGGTACTCTGCCTATTTTACAATCTCATCACTGGGGTGCTATGCTTTCTGTTTTCACTGAAGTTTAATTTTTAACTGTAGTCCAAATCCTCAAAAACCGTAACTCATGGTGGAACATAAAATTTTAAYTCCCCCTGTAGCTCTCTGTTAAATTTTTTTAGTACTGTGAATGCTAATTTTCTTCTCTAGAGGACCCTGAACCTGATAATGTAACATGTGTAGACTGCAGCCCTAGATGGTGAAACTGATCTGAAGACAAGGGTCATACCACCTGCTTGCATGGGAATAGATTCTGAGTTGTTGCACAAAATCAAGGCAAGATACATTTACTTATTGTTAATGTAATTTCTTGGTATTTTCCTTGATTAAATCTCATCATGACAATTCATTATTCTATCTGTTATGTTCAGGGTGTTATTGAGTGTCCTGCTCCAGATAAGGACATTAGAAGATTTGATGCAAATCTACGTCTTTTTCCTCCATTTATTGATAATGATGTCTGCCCTTTGACCATAAAAAACACAATTCTTCAATCATGCTACCTACGGAACACAGAGTGGGCATGTGGAGTAGCTGTCTACACAGGCAAGTTCCTGTTTAAATGAAATATCAAGGTCATAATACTTGAAGGACTAGTTTATCCATTATGAGCTCCTTGTGTTTTATTATTTTTACTTGTAAGGGGTATTTGTTAAAGGAGGAAAGAGATGATGAGAGATAAGTAGGATGGTACAAAAGATAAAAATGGTTGAAGTGGAATAATAATGAAGCAAAATATATTTGCTTTATGAATGCTTTCTTTGGTGAAGACTGTGAAATAATATTGTATTTCTGTGTGTTCTTTCTACAAGAAGAGAGAAGCCTTTAAATAGGCTAGATACAACATCCAAGAAAGGAAAAGGAAAACAAAATTAGGAAGGAAAACAGAAACAAGAAAGGAAAATATACACTATCCTATTTACAACCAAAATCTTAAACTTTCCTTAAATAAACTCCCTTTTCCACAAAGACATCTGTCACATGTGGGAGGAAACTGAATGTGTATAATTTAGGTTGATTTCTGGTGCCAGTTTTTGGATGAGTTTGGTGTTGACTTTCTTTATTTGTAACTGTACTTAGAGTGAAAGTTTAAAATTTGGTTTGGGTTGTGTTTAAATAATTTAGATAAGTTTTTACATTACAGATACCAAAGCATCGGTCAATTTTCTCAGCGTAACATTTTTAAACATTGTGCCAATTGGTTTCATGACTTTCTTCAGCTTTTTTTTTTTCCTTTCTATTTTTCAATTATTTTTATCTATCATCGTCAACCAAATATTTTTGTTTACTAAATTGATTCCTGACTTTCATCTGTCTTTGTGATGGTCTTGACTTTAGTTGCAGCACTTGTTAAAATTATGTGTTATGTTTTTTAGGCAATGAAACCAAGCTGGGTATGAGTAGGGGCATACCTGAACCCAAGCTTACAGCTGTTGATGCCATGATCGACAAGTTGACCGGAGCCATTTTTGTTTTCCAAATCGTTGTTGTGTTGGTTCTAGGCATAGCTGGAAATGTGTGGAAGGACACAGAGGCAAGAAAGGTTGGTAATAATATCTGAGCTTGTGTTTCTCATATTAGTAGAATGTTGGAAATAGATTCTGTAGCAGATATGTTTCTCCTTATACTTGTAGAGAAATCATAAGTTTGGTTATAATATTGTGATACTGCTTTCTTTTTCATTCGTTTAAAACTGGGAGGGAGTTTTGGGAGAATCAAAAGGTTGGTAATAATATCTGCTAGGATACATATGTATCTCTAGTTGAGAATCTATTTCTGTTCTCAAGATATAGTTCTCTTAAAAGGGTTAATTTTTTATTCCCACTCCTATTCTGCAATGTTGACTTCTGATAATATGTTCAATGGTGAACTTTTTGCCAGCAATGGTATGTTTTGTATCCGAATGAAGGCCCATGGTATGAACTTCTGGTCATCCCTCTGCGGTTTGAGCTTCTTTGTTCCATTATGATACCCATATCCGTCAAGGTAATCTGCTAATATTTTCATTTTTTGACCATTCCTCTTTACATGGTTTGACATGATTATTATTATTAGACACTGCATATGTTAAAAAGTCTTTTGTGGATACAACACATGGACATATTTGACCCATAGGTTGTAAAATACTCCAAATGTCCAATTCAAGGAAGTTGTTAGTTACCTATACCACACTCAAGATTCACATACTTATAACACTGAAATGAGCTTCGGATGTAACACTTAAAAATCACCATGATGTATAATAAGGTTGAAGTTCCTCTAGCTAAGTTGTCTGGACTATTGCATTATACAATTTATTAACCGAGGAAAAGTTAAAAATTAGTTTATTAGAAATGTTACAATTTCATGCATTAATGAGAATATGTATAAAGCTGTTTAATAAGAACACTATGGAGAAATTCTTATCATTTTGCTTAACTGTTCATGTCATCAATATTTATCCTCATTTAATGGAGGTGGGGTGTATTCAGGGTTTAAAGCAATAGCACATCAATTAGGCCGGTACCATATATCTTTGTACCGAACGTTAGAATTGTCAGTTTTCTACATTCAAATCTGTATTAGTGTTGTTACTTGTTGATCTTGTTATTCTAGAATACAAGGTTGCTATGATTTCAAGGATTCCATATAATCAATTGTACGACTAACTAGAGTGCTTCCACATGGCAGGTATCTCTGGATCTTGTGAAGGGTCTATATGCAAAGTTTATTGATTGGGACGACGAGATGGTAGACCCTGAAACAGATACTCGGTCACATGCAACAAAGTAAGCTAAATGTTTAGGTAGTTATGGCTTGAGCTAATTACAATTAGTGAATTATTCTGAATTATTCTACAAATATCTATAAGAGGTGTTTGTTATATGTGGCAGCACAGCGATAAGTGAGGACCTGGGGCAAGTTGAGTACATTTTGACTGACAAAACTGGAACCTTAACTGAAAATAAAATGATCTTTAGAAGATGTTGTATAAATGGCACTTTCTATGGGACTGAGAGTGGAGATGCCTTGAAAGGTACTTATTATTTTTCTTGTGTGCTTTTGGGTGTATTCTATGTTGCTGCCTTGCCTCTTCGGACTTGTACATATTGCATTCCAATCTAGGATCTCTGTTGACTTTATTTTTTAAATCAAGTTCAGTTCTAGGAGCAACTATGTTGATATGTTACCCATAAATGCATTTGGCATCCAAGTTAGTATCCTCTGTTGACTTTGTGTTAAATCAAAGTCCAGTTCTAGGAGCAACTATGTTGATTTTCTAGCTATATATGCATGTGTAGATTCATTACTGCACCGAATTGTTAGGGAATATGAGCTTAGGTTGACATATAAGCTTTGGGTTCCCTTAACTAAGTAGGATGTGTTTTGGGTGAAGGACACTTCCTTAAGACCAAAATCAAGTCCATTATGATGAAAGACCCTCGCATAGAACCTAATGTGCACAATATTTACTTGGTTAGACAGGTTGTTATGTTAGTGACCTGCTGCATTGACCTCTATAATTGACTCACCTATGGATTGCTGCCTAGGAGTTGAAGGTTTCTTCGGAAAATAGGGTATAATCATGTAATTTGGTCATAATCATGCAGATGTGGGGCTTCTCAATGCTGTTGCTAGCAGCTCTCCTGATGTCATTCGGTTTCTTACAGTTATGGCAGTATGCAATACGGTAATACCTGTACAAAGGTAACTGTAACTTCTTTAAGATTTTCATTTTCTTATGAAAAAAGGTAACTGTAGGTTCTTCTGTGACTGAATTATAGCCTTGATTAGGCGATCCTCCCTCAAAATTCAAGCCATGGCATGTGGTTGATTTTAAAATTCTATATGACTAACACATGATTAACAGAGCTTTGAAACATTTTTTTCTGTAGCAAAACTGGTACCATCTCGTACAAGGCACAATCTCAGGATGAGGAAGCTCTTGTTCATGCTGCTGCTCAGTTGCATATGGTTTTTGTCAAAAAGAATGCAAATATTGTTGGTAAAAGTCCTTTCCTTTTGGAGGTTATGAAGAGGATGAAACTGTTAGTGGAGATAATGAATTTTTTTTTTTAATAAAATTTTATTTTTACAATTTTTATACAGAGATCAGGTTTAATGGTTCAGTAATGCAATATGAAATATTGGAAACTCTGGAGTTCACTTCTGACAGGAAGAGAATGTCAGTAGTGGTGAAAGATTGCCTGAATGGAAAGATTATCCTTCTGTCAAAAGGCGCAGATGAAGCTATTCTTCCTTATGCTTCTGCTGGTAAATCTACATTTTGGAGCAATTATTTGCTTTCCCTGGAAAGTCTGAGAAAACACTTAAAAAATCTAGAGTATTGTTCTTCTGAAGCAATTATTCATTAATTCTCTTTCTGGCATGAAAAGATTCTTTGTGGTGGCTTATTAATGCCAAGTAGCCAAACTGTGCCTAGAATATTCTGCTATTGTATCTTAGGGAGAAAAAGACAAAAGATAAACTTGGAGTAAAAGTAATAAATTTCTGCTACTACATCAATTTGTTCATTTATTGAATAATACAAAAACTTCATTTAGGGCAACAAACAAGGACTTTTATTGAAGCTGTAGAACAATATTCTCAACTGGGGCTTCGTACATTATGTTTGGCGTGGCGTGAATTAACAGAAGATGAATACCTAGAGTGGTCTTTGATGTTTAAAGAGGCTAGTAGCACATTGGTTGATAGGGAGGTAAAGGGTACAATTCAATAATCTTATCTGTTTTATTTATTTATTTATTCTAAACATTCTGCCAAGGTTTGGTAATCTACACACCTGAGTTCCCCTAGTCGCTATTTTCTGCAGTGGAGAATAGCTGAGGTCTGCCAGAGATTGGAGCATGATCTTGAAGTTCTTGGAGTTACGGCAATAGAGGATCATCTACAGGTGAGTGTTGCTATGGATGTGGCATTAAAAATGTTAGTTTCAGCACAAAATATAGTGTTGCCATTTCTGTTTTATATATTTATTGTCTATGCTAGACATTCTATCCTGATATCATCCCGATGAAAGAACATTTGTGAACCTTTTGTTTTAATAAAAATTTCAGGATGGTGTACCAGAAACAATTGAGACACTTCGAAAAGCAGGAATTAATTTCTGGATGCTAACAGGGGACAAGCAGAATACTGCAATACAGATTGCTCTTTCATGCAATTTCATTTCCCCTGGTAGATTGAAAATTCTTCTTTTACCTCTTTGTCTTATGGTGTTTACATATGTGTGTGTGTGTGGGTTGCTTTTATTTATCCTCTGTAAGTCTTGATTTGTAGCTGTAACAAAAGAAACTAACTCTAAGCTTGCGAGTTCTGATACATTAGAAGGTGGCTAAATCATATGCAGAGGCTTGATTTGTACAATTATTTTTAGTTGCTTGGTTGTCTATCCATATGCATGTTAAACATTTCTTATGCTGAAGCTCCATAGGCACATTTGTTAGTCTATGCAAGTACGAATAATGAGAACAAAGACACACACTTCAAGTGATAATGCCAAATACATTAAATTAGGGCAATTTACTGTGACCCACCCTGCGATTTGAAGAAGCTGTGACAAGGCCCCTAGGTTTTTGAAATATACGAAGACCTCCCTGGAATATGTAGTTAATGGTGCAACCTAACTGATTTCATGAAATCCCACTGATGCCCCTTTCAGTGTAATTACCCTTAAAATTAAGATGCTTTATGTTTATGCTAACGTCCTTGGTGCGTTTTTCCAGGAAAAAGTTGCTAAATTTATTTTGTGCTTATATTTGATCAAGATATTTCAATTTGCACTTTTATGAGTTTATTTCCATCTACATGATGTTCTTGCATCTAGTTTAATTGTAAAGGGTATAACATGAAATGGTGTTGCTCTTGGAAGATTTAATGGAATATGCGAAACATGATGTGTCATAAGAAATGCTTTGCTCATTAATTAAATGTATGTTTCACTAATTCTTGCCTCTGCCCCCAAACATCTTGACAGAGCCAAAGGGTCAACTTCTGTTAATTGATGGAAAAACTGAAGATGAAGTTTGTAGAAGTTTAGAGAGAGTTTTACTGACAATGAGGATAACAACTTCAGAACCTAAGGTACAGACTAAACACCTAGTTAAATGTAGGTTCATATTTTGTTGTGACTAAACACCACTTTTTTCTACCTACTTTCTCAAATCTCCATTGTGATGATGATCATAATTTTTATATCTGCTACATAGCTAGATGGTTTGCATTACATAATCTTAAGATACCTGTACTTCTTTGACATAATTATTCTGATTGTAATGCTTTTGCAATTCTAAGTCGCCATAAAAATTACTTCTCTTTATTATTTTCCCTTTTGGCTTCCTCTCTCTGATAGGATGTGGCATTTGTTGCTGACGGCTGGGCTCTTGAAATTGCCCTTAAGCATCATCGAAAAGCTTTTACTGAACTAGCAATATTGTCCAGGACAGCAATATGTTGTCGCGTGACACCGTCACAAAAGGCTCAGGTTGATTTCAAGTTTTTAGTTTGCCATACTGTCTTTGGCTTGTATCTATTTTCAGTTTCTTAGTTCATTTTTCAGCATTTTGAGTTATTTATTATGATAATTTTCCGCTTGTCAAGTGTCAACCACTGCAGAAAATGTTAGTTGTTTCCTTCTAACAGATAGAATGCAGATTGATTGAAATTTTCATTTACAATGTCTTTGTTTCTGAAGTAGGATAATTACTTAATAAAAATAGAACTTCTTTTTGCAGCTTGTAGAGCTCTTGAAATCATGTGACTATAGAACGTTAGCTATTGGGGATGGTGGGAATGATGTGAGAATGATACAACAAGCTGATATTGGGGTTGGCATTAGTGGGAGAGAAGGACTGCAGGCAGCAAGGGCAGCCGACTATAGTATTGGGAGTAAGTTTTTTTCTCCTTCATATTCTGCTTCTCTTTCTTCTTATTCTTTTGGATTTGTGTGTATTTGTCTGTGCATTCACTACTGAGACATAGAATTGTGTTTGTTTGCACACATACTTAGATATGGAAGTTTCTTAAGGTAGATATTTTTCCCAGTTCTCTTCAATTCACTATTTCATTTGACAAAGGTGGAGTTAGTGAATTACTACTCCACCTCAGAAGTTTCTTCTAGTTTATTGCAGAAAGATTTATATACTATTGCAGGCTTAGAGGTCATTTTTAAATTAATTTCTTAAATCAATATTGTCTTCACAAAATTATTATTATTATTATTATTTTGCATAGGAACAGTCCTCATGTTGTGAAGCCATAATTATCTTTCACATCCTCTTGTGTTTGGACACAGACATTCTTTAGAATCTTTTATCTTTGCTGCTCTAGTTTTTCTCCTCCATACATGTTTATGTTGATAACACCTCTTTTGAGAAGAAACTTGAAAATGAATTTATTGATAATAGAAATAGATATGATGGAAGTGAATTAGCAGTCCATATATCCAAACGTTGTGTCCTTACTTAAATTTGACCGTGGCTGGCTAAGATACTGATTCTTTCTGTGAGGATATATATATATATACATACATACCACAAGCTTACATCATCATGTCTGATTTTTTGAGTTCTTGTGAAGAAAATGAAAAATGGAAAAATGCTTTAGATGAAATTTTATGAGATTTTTTACAAAGCTATTTTGGATTTGCAGAGTTCAGGTTTCTAAAAAGATTGATACTTGTCCATGGACGGTATTCATATAACCGTACAGCCCTTTTGTCCCAGTATTCATTCTATAAGTCCCTCTTGATATGTTTTATCCAAATCTTGTAAGTTTCATCGTTTTCCTTTTTCTCTATCTTGGTTCTTGACAAATTAGTTTGTTTTCTTTTCAGATATACTGACTAGGCCACATTCAGCTTCTCTTTTATTTCAGGTGTCTCTGGAACTAGTCTTTTCAATTCTGTTAGCTTGATGGCTTATAATGTTTTCTACACTAGTATTCCCGTTCTAGTTGGTGTCCTTGACAAAGATCTTAGTGAAGGAACTGTAATGCAGCATCCACAGATTTTATTCTATTGCCAGGCAGGAAGGTATGTCACCCAAATTAATTCCCTACTTTTCTTTCTATGGTTGTTTTCTCTCTTTTTTTAAAGTAAGGTTTTATGATGCAGAACTTATTAACTTGCTATATCAGGTATCATACTTATAAACTGACAGATGAACATTCTTGAAACAGGCTTCTTAATCCTAGTACATTTGCTGGATGGTTTGGCCGGTCCCTCTTCCATGTGAGTGCTATTATTTGCACTGCCTTATTTATATTCATAGACCAAAATGTCACTCTGATCTGATTAATCCTTTTTATTTGGAGGTTTTGATGAGAAGCTGTAGGCTTCTAGAGATCTATTATATTGATGAAACTTAATTTTACAAGAATGAAACGTGCTAAAATAAAAAAAAAGCATCTGATTTTCCCATATTATTTTGATAAACATGATAAATTGAAGTATTCAGATGGATGGTGGGAAAAGGTTTATTGACCCAGCTTAACGAAACAGAAAGTTAACTTAATCTTAAATGAAAGAGGAAACATTTATTAGGTAGCATGATTTCTGAGTCGATCTTTTCAATCTCTCTGCTGATCATCTGCACTGCAGCCTACCGTCTAGAACACATCAAATTGAGAAGATCCTCTTAGAAATCATGCTACGTAATAAAAGTTTCCAATCAGCAGAGTGATTGCTTCCAGCCCAAGTGAGGAATAATTTTAGCTCTCACTAGATGTTCAAAAAAATAAAAGAAATAAAAGGTCTCATGAAGTAATGATCCTATTTAACCAACCTACATTTATAACATCAGAAATGGACTAGGATTTCCAAGTGAACGCCATAACACAGTGAGTCTGGAATTTGTTGAGTAATGACCTTCCTGTTCTGAGCTTCTCTCAGTTCATACAAAAGCATCGTAGTTCCAATCTGATGGGTTGATTTGCTTGATCATGTGATCTTTCATTTCTTTGTTAATTGTAGTAAGAAATAATATTTGCTTGTTGCTTCTTGGTTGATACCAGGCAATTGTTGTATTTGTAATCACCATACACGTGTATGCGTATGAAAAAAGTGAAATGGAGGAGGTCTCAATGGTAGCACTCTCCGGATGTATATGGTTACAGGCTTTTGTTGTGGCACTGGAGACCAAGTAAGCCTCCATCTCAAAATATATGTTGCCAATTAATTATTTAAAATTGATGAGGCCTTATTTAAACTGGCTTCTGTAGCAATTCAATTAATTTCTTATAAAGAATTTGGTTAAGGGCGTTTGATGAGTTATCCTTTCTCTACAATGACGAATTTGTTCTAACTGCCTTTGATTTCTGATTGGCACATACAGTTCCTTCACAGTGTTCCAACATCTTGCCATATGGGGGAATTTAGCTGCTTTCTACATCATCAACTGGATCTTCAGTGCTATTCCATCATCCGGGATGTACACCATCATGTTCCGATTGTGTAGCCAACCACCTTACTGGTTAACTATGTTTGTAAGTTTCACTTTGCCGCCAATAGAATAACAAAGTTTTTAAGTTCTGGAATGTGTCCCCACGAAAATATACTGACTAAACTTGTTATTCAATTACAGCTCATAGTGGCAGCAGGAATGGGTCCAATAATGGCTTTAAAATACTTCCGTTATACATACAGACCAAGTAAGATAAATATACTTCAGCAGGCTGAACGTAGGGGTGGCCCTATTTTGTCTCTGGGGACTATCGAACCGCAGCCGAGACCTATAGAGAAAGAAGTTGCTCCATTATCAATTACTCAACCTAAGAATAGAAGTCCAGTTTATGAACCTCTATTATCTGATTCTCCAAATACTAGAAGGTCTTTCGGGTCAGCAACTAACCCATTCGATTTCTTTCCGTCACAGTCCAGATTGTCTTCAGTTTACTCGAGAAACTGTAAGGATAACTGAGTTTTCAAGTCAATTTGATGGCTTAAAACGTGTATAGGCCGCAAAGTTAAGCTGTAGCTGTAGTTCTTTTTGTATACAACATTGTATTTTGATGATTCCTAGCTAGGCTATTAATGTTATTACATTTAACGCCCATATATTATTCGTCTACATTGTAGCAATTGTCACATCTGGCCCTATATCCTGAGATCGTACTGCAATTGTCAGTGCAATGGTCGGTTCTTTCTGAGATAAATATATAAATTTTCAATCTACTATCACGTGACGTATCGTAAGATATGACCCTTACAATCTTTTACACCGTACAGGTAGTTTATTCCAAAGTGTGTTTGAGATTTTTTTAAAAAAAATAAATAAGTAAATAACCCAAAAAAGAAAAAAAAAGAAGTTTTTTTTTTTTTTTTAACATCACAAAATTTATTAGTATTTTTATTATTTTCGGTCGAGCACTGGATTAGGGTGTGTATNTGAGATTTTTTTAAAAAAAATAAATAAGTAAATAACCCAAAAAAGAAAAAAAAAGAAGTTTTTTTTTTTTTTTTTAACATCACAAAATTTATTAGTATTTTTATTATTTTCGGTCGAGCACTGGATTAGGGTGTGTATGTATATTGCCAATTCTAATGTTGCTTTTGATAGTGTAAGTTGAATAGTTGGGAGAATTTTTTGATTCTGATTTTAGGACAAGCATTTATGAACACTAGTTGTGTTGATTAAGTGGGCGAAATGTTGCTGAGTTAGCCATCATATATAGCGTAATTAATTCTTTACGGAGGCTTGTCCAGCTGTCTTATGAAATCTTTACTGCTGTCCAGCTGTCTTATGAAATCTTTACTGCTGGAGTTTTTCCTTCAACTACCATTTCTTGCTTGTAAATACAACATATTCTATATTTTAATGTAATTTTTTAAATAATAAATATTTTATGAAAATTTTATTCTAAAGAAATATATTTAGAGATTATATATATATATACATATTTGTATTTTATCTATGAAAATCATGAAGATATCTCAAAAATTATATTTTTCATTACAAAATTATTAAATTCAATGAAATTAGTGATTTAACACAAATTTTAATGCTTAGTTTATTGAGATTATACAATTTTTAAGGTATTAAAATATGTCTTAAAATAAACAGTTTATACTTTTGATTATAAAATTTATTTATAGTTTTAAATTATTCAGTAAAATAAATTGTATTCGTTCTAATTGGTTTTATAAACTTAATCTAAAGAATTTATAGAATAATAATAAATAGGGTTGGTGGATACTTGAGGATTGAAGGCTTTTCTACCAGCTACTTAGGTAGCTACCATTATTAAATGCCCAATTTATATTCATGAGTTCATTTCATCAAACAAATTGAAGGCAAGTTAAGCACTAATAAACCAAACTCAATACACATTTTTTTCATTTCAAATTCAAATTCACTAATTAATCAGTTTTGTTTCAGAGTAAGAGAAATTTTACATATGGATTGGATTAAATCTATCATTTTTTTTAAGAGTAATATTATGGGTACAAAATCTGTATCTCAACTTTGTATATCAATTAATGTCACATTATCATTTTTCTAATAATACATCAAATTTAGGCAATTAAATTATCAAATTAATAAAAGAGCCAATTAGTTTGAATTGAAATGAATTAAATGATTTTAGTGGATATATTAAAGCTCTATATAACCCCCTTCCAATTGAAACATACTTCTAGAAATCTTATTTATTAAACAGCGTTTCTCTTGCAATTATCACCTTTTATTAGTAAGATGGTAGATGGATTAATGATACTGACAGACCTTAATATTTACTATGAACTCGGAAGAGAAATTTATAGTCGTTCAAAGAGACCCCTCTGGGTACAGCACACACTTTAACGTCTTTCATCTTATGTCAGCCCTATTCATTCACCATACTTACCAAGGACACAGACTTGAATACACATAAAAATTTCAAATCATTTTGAACTTCAAATTTTCCTTTACTGCAATCCAAAGAAAAAAAAATCGTAATGTTCCCATATTTTTTAATCTACAAAGAACAAGGAGTTTGTTTTCTCCTCCTGTTCCTCTCTTTTCAAACATGCATGAATGTAGAATTGGATACATATGCCAGCCATACCTTAGCTGAAGCAAGTCACAGGCAGTACAAAGTATGGACCTGACTGTCCCATGAACAGAATTCAATTCTTCCAATAAATGGAATATAAATTAGAGATATGTGACACCAAAGGTCAATCAAATGCAGGGTTGGGGACCCAATTTACCCTATCTAAGGTCATGTTAGCATGGGCTGGTGCAGCACAGCTGCTCCCCCACCCCCTCACCATATTTCTTGTGAGGTTGTTTGAGAAATACAATCACCCACCTAACCCAACACTGCAATTGCCAACAGCAAGCCCTACCATAACGAAAAAAGAATCATTCCAAACACACCCTTATGGTCACTTCCCTACCATCATAGCTGTCTTTCAGATAAGTTGCCCTCTAGGAAACAAATAATATGCTAACGTACACTCACACCCATCATCCATTTAATACTTGTGTACCCCTTTTGCAAACTTCACCACTTCGCTCATTCATCACATTCATATATATAATATGCCCATTCTTCACATTCTCTGCAATCCCTTGCCACTGCTCATATTCATTTTCCATCCAATGAAGATGCATGTTACGGGATGCATATAACATGATCTCAATTCTCAAGCGAACTTAATCAAATCACCAAAATTACCATCACCTTTTGCAGTAGTATGCAAATATTGTTGCCCTGAAAGAAAATGAATCTGGCAAGTTATTTTATTTTTTATTTTTTGCGTAGTCTGAATAGACAGGGCGTTGGTCCGTCGGTGTGAGCCGGTGAGGGTGACCTACCTTAATTATGCACCTTCCAATTCCAGTACCGTGCGCTCTTAAAAGCTTCTTCATTATACATCTGATCTGTGACCTTTTCTCTCATCTTTAAATGCCCTAGCCAACCTTATATTATTGAGCTACTACAACTGTGGCCTGCAGAAGGCTTGTGGCAAAGAAGTTGTATGATAAAAACGCATTATTGTTCAATGCCCAAAGAGGCATATATATCCCCACTTTCAGATTCTATCCTTTGTTATAAGTACAACTCACCTATATGATAATTAATATCAATGTAGGGCTCAGATTTATACACTATGTTACTATATGTTTAAATGTTATGATGGTGTTATAAAAATTAATATTAAACATCTCAAAATCTTATTCAAAGTCATGCATTTCTAATAACGTGAAATTGATTTAAAGTTAAGACACGACTCTCTATCCACTTAACAATCACTATTAACTTCATGTTATACGATATTCTAATTTAATATAAGGATAAGTTATTTGCACTCAAGAAAATACTCTCAACACCGATATTATAAAGGTAATTTTTATTATTAAAATACTCATTCAATAATTTACCATTAAATATATATATAATAAATCTATCTTCAACCTATCTTTCAAGATAAAACCTTAATTTTCTTTTAATCAAAACTCAAATTTTTTTTTTTAAATATATAGATGTATATATACTTATTGTTTATAAACAATAATATTACAAAGAACTACTGATAAATCCCCTAATCTTCATGAGAAATCTTTTATTATTATTATTTTCTTAAATATAAAACATACTCAAACTGCTAAATTCAATGGCTTAATTGGGAGGTGACATAGAACAAGATCTATAATTTTGCTTAAATAGCAGAACATTTTGGCAAAAATTATACAATAATTTAAAAAAAAATAGATATGATAGCTTTGTAATATTATATTGATTTTATAGTTTAAGGATGAATTTTGATTTTCAAGGATATGTTTGATATTAGAAAAAGTGGCGGATGCCGAGAATATTTTTATGGGTGTAACCTTTAATAATATGAATTGAAATCAAAATTTTAAGATTTCACTTGGAAAAATTAATAAATTATTGTTTATGGATACCATACACTTAAAATTCAATACTCTTCAATTATCTTTATCAAAACCTACCTCAAAAGAAAAACATGAAAATAGACTATATATATACCATTCAATATAAACATAATATTGCATAAAAATTGTGAGTGAATATTTTAATTAGTTATGAATTCATTGGATCTGTTCATAAGTTTGCAGATGATCCAATTATTTTGTAAATTAAAAGCTAAACCAAAGTTTGTGCATGGACCCATCTTGATGCATCCAGAAGCTGCCAAAAGAATATCTCTGCAGAATTTTATCTCTTATTTGCAGCGAAAACCTGAAATTCCCAAAATCTAAATCTAGTCACCATTCGCTCTCGATGCATGCGAGCCACGTTTCACAACCAGAACCTTCAATGCATGCTAAGCCAAGCCAAACAGGCAACTGGTATTTCAGAAAAGAAAAAAAAAAGAATAAAAATCTCAATCATGATTCTCGGACCTCAGAAATCGTTTGTTGGGTTAGACACGTATGTCTGCGTTACACTGAAAGAAAGAAAGAGAAAGATTCTTCATTTTCATTTTCATTTTTCAATTACACTTTCCGAGTCAGAGTACATGAAACAAAGATCAAATCTCTCTCCACTTGAGAGAGAAGCAGAATATTAATAATACTTGAAACAAACTAAAATATACTTCAGAAGTCAGTACATGGAAACAACATCAAATACACAAAGACACTGAAAACAAAATTAAGATACTCGAACGCAATAATAACAATAATATACACCAAATCACACATATATATATATATGTTCGGATATATATACGGCTGGTGCAGCAAGGCGTGCCTGGTATATACACATCAGAATCATCATCATCTTCTTCCTGGTTATTGTCATATTCATCATCAACATCATCATCTACATCAGGAGCTCATTGACCCAACCCAGATCGGGATCTGGACAGGCCAGGCCACTATTTTCATTTATCTTCTGATCATCGAGAAAGCATTTTGAAGAAGAATCACCAGCGAAAGGGGTTACTGGCCCGGAAGGGTTTGGCGTAGAAGGAGAAAGAACAAACTGTGGTTGATCTTCGACATTGAACGAGTTTGCATCGAACCAAGGAACGTTAACATTCATGCTACTACCAGGCACAGACATGGGAGATGAAACGTCATTGAAATTGATTGCATCCAAAGAACTCATCAGCTCATTCAGCACATCTTTGTAGCTCATTGCCATATCGGAGTTGCTAAACTTTGACAAACGATCAGTGTATCGTGAAATTGGCGAATAGCCGTGTCTCACAGGCGACAACGGCGGGGAGAGGGAGGGTGAGCGTGACAAATGCGACATTCCCAACAGAGTACTCGTTGGAGAGGAATTCACAGAATGGCAAAACATGCAACAATGATTCTTATGATTCGTCGAAGAATTGCCTGGAAGAGGGTGGCTATACTTGTTGGGAGAAGTTGTCGAAATCTCAGGCAAAATGCGAAGCTGACGAGGAGAATGAGCAAAAAAACAAACCTTTCGCTTGCAGTTTTTGCCATCTTTGCAAGCTTCGGTTCTGTACCTTGACGGGTGAAGCCAGCACTCGAAGACTCCATGAGCGAACTCACAGTCATCTCCACGGCTACACCCGCCTCCACGACGGAACTCGGAACAAACAGTCCCGGAATAATGGTACCTGCGGGGATCACGCCTGCGAGCCTTCTCGCCCGGATGCGCGAACGGACAGTCTGTCCAGTCATGGCTCCTGCTGCGGGTGCAGCGGCGGATCTTGAACTCATACATGCGAAAATGATCAGAGGCATAAGGATCAGAGTCGGAGTCGGGATCAGAGTCGGCGTCAACGTTGTTGAAAGGCAAGAACTTGTGGAGGCTGTTGATCTCTTCAGGGAAGAACATGTTATACGCGTTGTTGATCTCTTGATGGTGATGGGGTTTCTTACAGTTGTTGAGAAGGAGTTTCCTCGGAGGAACTTCAATTTCCTTGAAGGGTTTGGCAGTTTTGGGGGAGCAGAGAAGCTGGTGGGAATGGGATTGGTGATGGAGTTTGTGTTGCTCGGCACAAATGGTGCTCATGATAGCAAAGCTAGATAGAGATAGCTGAATGAAATATGAAATAATACAAATAATGCAGATAGATATTATAAGAAAATGTAGGAAGTGAAAATGAGAGAAGTGTTTGAGATGAGATGAATAGAATTGGTGTTGCTGTTGCTGTTGAGGGAGAAGGGAACAAGGGGATGACCTTGTTATATAAGGACGGATTGTTAGAGAGAAAGAAGGGTGACAAGGATGGAGAAAAGGGAGATGCGTGGCAATGTAGCATTTGGGATCAGCATGCAAAAAGGTGTATGTGGCAGCTTCACAATACATACCACGCAAGATTTTGCTATGTGTACGCCTGTCAAGGAATTTAGAGCTTTTGGATTTACTTAGGGCAATGGTGGGCTGACAAGGGATTGCAAATTGCATGCCTTGGTTCCACCCCTCATGAACCCCCCCTCACCCTCACCACCTGCTTCCTAACAGTAAAAGAATCAGCTCTCCCTTTAATTTATTCTATTACTCTGACCCTCCAGATAAGTTTTGATAAAATATTTAAACTCATATTTATGTTAAATTAATACTTACCCCAAAAACTATCATTTACGCCCTTGATTTTTCTTAGGATAAGTGTTAGTTTTTGGAGGAAAAATAATAATTTTTTTTAGAGTAATATCCCTATTGGAAATACTACTATTAATTTTCAGCTGCTTGACCCTAAGTACAAGATAAGACTACCGCGCCAAGTCCAGAAATATTAAGAACAAAAGAACCTGAAATCTATGACCTAGCATAACCTAATTTCCAAGCTGGGAAGTTCAGCAACGGCGGTGGTCGTTACAATTGACATTGAAAAGTAAGACATGTAAGCTACTTTTATATGGGCTTCAAAGGTAAATCGAATCAGCCCAGTTTGGGTCACGCCCATATCTAAAGAACAAGACAAATCATGGTATCGTCTTGTTGTGCGTCAAGAAGATAGTGGTTTTTGAAGATAGGAAAGACTGTAGCTTGTTTGGAGTTTTTTGAGAATCTTGAGAGCCCCCTAGGCCCCTATAATGTCTTTTTAATCAGACTTCCACAAGTCCTTCCTAACAATGCCAAAAACATTAAAGCCTATTAATGACTTGCGCCACCTGTCCCTTCTGTTGTGGGCTTCACCCAATCTAAGATGCCTAGATAAATAGTCAAATGATATCTTGCTTTTATATAACAAGTTGGATTAATTGTATTGATGATCCAAATTAAGGGTATTAGAAAATAGATTGAGCGCTGAAAAATTAGATAGTATGAGATATTTATTTTATGTAGGTCTATTGTTCAAGTCCTATAAATCTGGGTTTTAGTCCAAGACAATAAAAAATTGTCAATCTACCGATATGTCAGATCATGTTTAGTGTTAATTTTTTTTAGGTGTAATTATTTTTCAAAGAGTCGCATAAATTTTCATAATTTCTTATCGTTCTTTCTAATTACATAAGCAAGATATTACCGAACAAAAAAGCTTTCAATAAATGGACTACCAAGCGAACTCACTCTTTGGAGACGAGCTATCAAGCACTACCTAAAAAAAGCACTACATTGGCGTTGCTGAATTTGTTCAATCATGCAAGTTCCATTTCTCATATCTCATTTCTAGGGGCCACAAGGGTTTGATTCCTCAGTTGAATGCTTCTAATTAGCAAAATAGAAAAGATTATCAAATTTGTGTACACACAATTGGTAACGTGCGATATCAAATTAAGTACTTCTGCTCCCCTTATGGTTATTTTGATTCAGCATTCAGGATGTCTCATTAAAACTCAAAACACTCAAGTTAAGCAGCTCACATCCTAAATTAAGGATAAAAGGATCAGCTGCTGTGAGACTAAGTCATGGTTTCAAGGGATATCAACAACTTTCAGTTACCAGTGGAAAACAAAAATTGCATGATAAGCACTTGGTCACCTAGCAAACTAACAACTTTTAGGACCACTTAAAGAGGTTAAAAGGGAGCATTTAACTCTGTGGCAGTCTTGCGTAAGAGACAACCAAAATTCCAGTATATCACAACTAAGCCACCTTACAAATGACCATGGGACGTTATTTTGTACTTCTAACAACCTTCTGGCTTCTGGGTTTGCCAAGGCACCATCAAGAGATCGTAGAAAAATCAAAGAGAGGTAAGACGAAGAATTTGTAATTTTTCCATTTCTCATGATTTCTCTCCCGTCTCTGCAAACACAAAATTTCAGACTTGTCTTTCAGCAAAAATTATGTCAGGCGATTGAGTCCAACTAAAACACTTCAAGCAAGTATCATATTGTTCTTTGTGAAAGCTATAATGGGGAATGCGCTTCTGTGGATTAAAAAGAGATTACGATGATAACATGAACAAATAGCGGCGGAGTTCAAAGCTGCATTGTATGACAAACACATCAAATATCGGTTGAATTGAATTGTGCTACTACTAGACTTGCCTGAATGGCTAGAAGGAGAAAAGAAACTTTTCAGGTTGTAGCATCTAAATCTACTCTTCTTTTGTTACTCTCAAGTTTTAAGGTTATATCCACTTTGGGTTGATAAGAAAAGAACAGTATACAATTGGAACAATCCATGAAAAGGTTTTCATTAGAAGGAGAATCTGAAAGACCAAATACAACTGAAAAAATTACAACAGAATTCAATATTATGCATCATGGTAAGTGTGATCACGCTCAAAATTAACCTTCGGCTAAACG